>JAVSCE010016139.1:0-179199 GCA_032199065.1 Smutsia gigantea
AACCATTTATTTTCTTTCTTTTGACTTTCATACATCCTGGAATAAACCTTACAGCTAAGGTTTTCTTTTTTCCTAGAGGAAACATTCATAGCTAACATTTTAGTCACGATTTTGTAAAAATTACAAAGACTTTTGCTCAAAGCTTAGTTTTAATAAAGATATTAAACCCAGAAGGAAACTATGCTTCCCCTCTCATCACTTATTAGAAGATATTCTCTATGATCAGTTGGGCTGCCCCTCCACCCATTGAATAAAAATGAAGCAATGGAACAATCTGAGGAGAGATCTGGTTTGCAAACTGCAAGTTTGTGCAGTTTTAAGAGGTCTTTCTAAGACAATACACAAACAGAAAGTTCATGTATGTGTTGTAAGGACAAGTAAAAAATTAATATAAAAGGCTCAATTCTTCCTGTTGAAATAAAGGAAGAGACTTTTCCCCCTTTATTTTTCTTAGAGCATCTACTTTAGAAAACTTGTAAGTGCTTTCTTCTTTCTTTGAAATATCTATATGTCCTCTTGAAAACTAGATAGTCCTCTGTCAGCCTTATGAACCAGAAATGTCATTCTCAAGGATATGAGAGCCATCTCTTAAAAATGTCAATGTTAAGGAAGGTAGCACCCCTATCTCCCAGTTTCTGGAAGATTAGGGGCCTGACTTTCTGAATGCATTGCTGCAAGTTGCTGCACTAACTCCTGTCATAAAGATAGATGCCATTTCTTTATTTCTTTGTTTCCTGATCAATAACACAACCACCACAGCCAAGTCAAAATTTTCATGAACTAGTTCTTGCTGATTTAAAATTATCTCTAGGATGTTAACAAAAAGACATGAATAACATAAAGTATATGGGATTATCTCAAATAAAGTGTGAATGGTGAAATCATTATGAACCCACCTTTATGTTCTAATTATACATGCCTAACTCTTAACAAATTGGTATCTCTTGAGCAAATCACACACACACACACACACACACACACACACACACACACACATATACACATACACACACATGAATTGCTAAATAACTCATTCACTCATCACTTAACTATGTACCTTTATATCTGTCAATATCATACATACACACACACACACACACACATACACACACACACATATACACACATCTATTAAAAGTTGCTCAGTTAATAGATGAGTATAACATGTTATTTAGCAAGTAGAACTTTCTGCTCATGAAAGGTACTGATGACAGTGACAGGGTAAAAGTCCTAGCCTAGGGTAAATGCTTGAGGAGTCTGCAGTGAGAATGAGAACTGTTGTTCAGGGGATCCTAGAGAAGGGCTAGTCCCAGAGCTGAGGTAGATACATACTGAAGACTAGATGACAGCGGGAAGAGAGGAATTGGTGTCTATAGCATCTGGGCCAGTCACCAGTAGCCTCTACTCATGTCCTCTCATCACCTTTCTCTACAAATAAGATGAGTCACACTCAAAAGGTGACCGAAGGCCTCGGTTTTCTCTGAGGCAAGAATAGAGAGGGTTTTCTCTAAAGAAAGTGAGTGTCCTGCCTAAAAAGTAAAGGTCCTAGGTCAGGCCTAAGCAAACACTGAAGTGCTTGCCTTTTTGACAGTCCTCCCTTCACAGTTTAGTGACTCAGTCCATAAGCTCAACCTGCATTGCCAGATCTTCCTATCAACTTTCTTTGTCAGAGGAAATGTAAATGTGAAAACAGATCCAATAGCCCATTAAGAGAGGAAGCCCACACTCCTTACTTCAAATGAAGACCTCTTCTATTCCTTCATTTTTCAAAATGTAAATTTCCCGGGAAGGACTTATATGAAAAGTGAACAATTACAAAAGAGAAAGATCAAGATAAATAAAACAACAGGCCTTGGGATAAACAGTAATTATGGGACACACATAAAAAAATATTCTAATTGTCACTCTTGAAGAAAGTTTGGAGGTATTACATAAATTACATTTTAAAAGAGATATGAAAAGGAAACTATCAGAGAAAAGAAAAAACTATGAGATGTAACAAATATGATGAATACAAATAAAAATTCTAAATAAAGATTGGAAGATAAAGTCAATATTTTCAAGGAAGTTCAGGAAAAAGAAGGAAAAATGTGAAAGAAAACAAAATGGTAAAGAATGCCAGTCTAGCAGATTCAACTTCTCCCTAAAAAGAAAGATCAGACAGAATGGATCAAAAGAAATAATTAAAACATAAAATTTTGCAGAACTGAAAAAAGACTCAAGTAGATACACAAGAAAGCCACACCAAATGTTGGGGTAAGATAAATACTTAAAAAGAAACATCCATGAGAACTTTTATAATACTGTGATTGAAGAGAAAATTCTAAAATCTTGGCCAATAACAGTGAACATTCAAGGATATGAATGAGACTGGCATTTGCCTTTTCATCATTAAGAGAAATAGAAGAAAATAATATTGCAAAGCCTTTCAATTTCTGGTAAAACAATGATTTGAATCTCCCTTGCCATATTAAGTCAATTACCAATTAATTATACAGCAACATTAAGATCGTTTTGACAAGAAAGTTCTCAAATAGTTTATATTGCATATATTATTTCTGAAGTTACTTGAGGGTATAAAGCAAGAAAATACAGGAAAAGCTGACTCTAAATATATGGGAATTCAGGAAACAATGACTCTTAATATGTGACATCTGAGCAATGATCTTGCACCATAATGGGTCCATACTTCTGTAGCTAAAGGCAGCTGGGAGAGGTGAAGAATTTTCCATTTTATATAAAGTATGATGGTGAGGTGACTAAATGTAGGGTATATTGAAGGTATATTATTCTTTTATCAACAATAAAAATAATTAGACACTTCTGAAGTGTCCACAAACAACTAAAGAAAAACAAAGTAAAACAGAATGAACAAAATGGCAGTAGACTTACAGACAGTGAGAAGTGACAAGTGCTTACCATGGGTGAGGGTTTGGGGTGGTGGGTGAGGGGGATAAAGGGGCACAAAATTTCTCAATCATAATATAAGTTGGCCACAGCATGGAGAATATAGTCAATGATTCTGTAACATCTCTCTATGTTGACAGATAATAACTGCACTAGGGGGAGTGAGGATTTAATAATATGGATAACTGTTGAACCACTGTGTTGTATATTTGAAACCAATATAAAATTGTGTATCAATGATACTTTAATAAAAAAATAAAAAAATTAAAAAAAATGTAAGATGAAAGAGGACTCTTATCTGCATTGACTAGATGTTAAATACAGAGGTAGAAATATCCACTCTCTTCTCAAAACTGAGGACATGTCATGTGCCTAGATTTGAGTTAGCCAACTGTTGTCATGGTGTTTGTTTGTTTTTCCTTCTGGTGAGATAATAGTACCTACTACTAAAATATAATGCATATAGTTGACAAAACAAATTCTTAAGAAACAGTGGGAGACCATGGTAGGCAATATAGACAAGGCATGGTAGAAATGGTATCTGAACTAGCTCTTTAAAAAATAGACAAGATATGGAAACAACGTAAATGTTCCTCAACGGGTGTTTGAGGATATTATTCAGCCATGAAAAAGAAGAAAATCTTTCCATTTACAACAACATTCATGACTCTAAGGACTTTATGCTAAGTGAAATAAGCCAGGGAAAGAGAAACATTGCATGTGTAATTTATACATAGAATATTTTTAAAAAGTCAAACTTGTAGAAACAGAGTGTAGAAAAATAGATGCCAGGAACAGGGGCCTGGGGGTTGGGGAGTGCAGAAGAAATAGGGAGAGCTTGGTAAAAGGGTACAAACTTTCAGTTATAAATTAATATGGTCTGAGAAGACAATGTAAAATGTGGTGACTCTAGTTGTATTCTATAACTGAATTTGTTTCAACAGAAGAACTTAAATGTTCTTACCTAAAAATAAATAAATGAGGTGAAAGAAGTGTTAATTAACTTGATGGGGGTGTCCTTTCACAATTATACATAGAATAAATCACTGCAATGTATACTTAAATACCTTAAAATTTTTCCAAATATAACTCAATAAAACAAAATTTTAAAAATAGGTAAGTTATGAAAAAGGTGTAGGAAGGAAAATATAGTCCCATAAATTTGGGGCAATGGCACACAAAAAAGAGCATAGAACAGAAATTGAACATAATATATTTAAAGGGAGCAAGTGGCTCTATCTCAGCACATGCTGGGAAGCAGTGAGATCTAAAATTGCACATGTAAAACAGAGATAGGATTTTGAAGACAAGTGAGTCATGCCAGTGAATACCCTATGGGTTCTTTCCTGTTCTGAAAGCCACTCAGCTGTTATGATGAAAATGTTCTGCTTGTGTGTTTTTATATAATCCTGCTTGTTATGTTTTGTAGATTGATGTTAGGTTAGAAACAGGCTCTTTGTGAGTAGGAAGAACATTATGAATCCAAGTGTTAAACTGCCAATGTTCTTTAGTAAAATTAAAATGCTAAGCCACACACCAAATTTTCTAACTCTTAGTAAACCCTAAAGTGGGTGATTTAGAAAGGAAATTTGAGAATAATTAAGGAGAACAATATCAGTGTGATAATCAATTCTCAGAGTAGCTGTATAGTCTCCACATTTGGGGAAATAGTTGTTTAAACAAGTGTGGAAAGTTGTGCTTAGGAATCAGTAGCTGGTAAAAAGGAAGTGGTTATAAATTCTGCAACCTCCTATGTTATAGGAGGCGAAAGCTGTGATTCCAAGTCATCTTCATGAGCAATCAAAAGGCTTTCCAGTGCTTAGTCAGAGAAGGAAATTATCAGCCCCACCACAGTGGTGGTCTAGACCAGAGGTCACGGGACCAATTTTAATTAAAAGGCCTTTTCACAACACTGAAAGGGAACATCTATTATTCTAGTTAAACCTGGGAAAGTTCAGATAGATTGCTTGAGTTTAGCAATAATCAAAAATTGCTTAAGTAGGAAGCAAATTATTCTCAGAATTATTTTAGTATTTTATGTTTTTCCTTCTTTCAGGAGGCAAACTATCCAAACAGAATAAATCTAAAAAATGTGACCAGTTTTTCCCTACCATGTATCACTGAGATATGGTAGGATTCAGCAATATTGTAGTCACCACCATGACAATGATAATTGTTCAGAAAATAAATGATGAAACCATTTGAAATGTTTAATTTAAATTAAGTATTAGGATCTGCATATTTTCTCACATAAATGATGAATTATTTTAAATTTCATAGAAATTAGGAAACCCACCTACTATTCTGAAATAGCAATCTTTAGAATGAATTTCATATGTGTAAGGAAGATGGAAGTTCCTATGGCAGGATCCTCACCTGACCCTAATCTACTTGCCCACTATACACATGCAATGTTGTATTTGGCCTACTGCATAGGTGCATGCTTACACACATGTTGGCAATGAGCCATTATGGACTATGCTGCTGTATAAAGAACTCCATTTAGTGCTCCCCCCGAAGGTGGCTGGTGAAGGTGGAGATGGATTGCAGACTTGCCAGATGCAGACATGATTCTAGCGCTCGACCTGCCATCACTGCAATAAAATTTGGTATAAGACCTTTTAACCTTAACATTCGTTGCCATTACTCCGTCACTGAATCCACAGTGAACTTGCCTGTAGCTGAGGCCCTCCAGCAAGACATTTCGCATAGTTGGCAGAGTTCACTGCAGACTAAAAATGGAATAAGCTGTCCACATGGGAAGGTATCAGCAGGCTACCCCTATGGATAGGGAGATATTTGAGTATCCTTCAGTGGGCGTGTGGTCCAAGGTGACTTTCCTCTTAGAGGGGTGGGCCCCCACCCCAGGACTAGGGGAAGGTGAAGGTGACACCTGAGGTAGTGGCAGAGGCCCTCTAAAAATAGACAAATCCTTGTAGAAACAGGGTGTCCACATGGTGGCGGGAGCCGTGGGTTGGATATTTCTCACCGTATTAAGAAAGGCCATAAAGAAGAAGGACACACTTCTGTGGGAAGCATGAGAAGAGGCAGCACAAGAACATGAGCTGTGAGGTGCCACAGAGGAGTAAGAGATTTTTGAAGAATGAGATAGCTTTGCTGTGAGTTGACATGCAAGAGGTAAAGTCCACAAAGGAGAAAGACGTAGTCCTCAAGAAGCATGATAAGAGGCAGCATGAGGACCCAAGCTGCAGGGTGCTGTGGAGATGGAAAGCGATGTAGATGTGGAGGTGCTTTCTGGATTGGCGAGAAATATGCCATCAGCTCTGGAAGTGGTGGGGGATATTTTGGAGAAGGACAAAGAAGTAGAGGTGGTGCCAGAGGCACCAACCCCTCCTGTACTGAAACCCCACCCAGCTGCAGTTAAGAAAGTATAGATGCGGCAACCACAAGTTCCTCCAGGAGAGGTACAGCCCCCTCCCCAGGTCGTGGAGCAGTCTATGTTCTGCCCCTATACACAGGCAGAGCTGGTGGATTTGGGCTCCTGGTTTCAGCAGAAACCTCTGAGTCCATATCAGCCTGGCTCCTCTGCCTTTGGGATATAGAGGTAGATAGCATCCTCCTGTCTGAATCAGACATGGGAAAGCTGGCTTCCCTGACAACTCATCCTGCCTTGCGGACCAGACCCCCAGGATCCATTCCCTTCTCAAATGACTGATCATCACCCTTAGCATTATATAGTCTAATCAGGGTGACTTACTATCTTACCCCACTAGATGGCAGATGTATGCTGAGCTCCAATAGCTGTTACTCGAGTTGGGTGTGAAAAAGGAAATATATAGGCCAGTAAATCGGGACCTGGACAAGGAGCTGTTTACAGTGGAGATGAGGCATACAGTGCTGAAAACAGCTCCCCTGTCTCTCTTTGGGCCCTTAGTGGCCATTCTTTCCCTTCATTTAGGGCAACCCATAAATGTGGTTACCCATACTGTGGCAGATTTGGGGGAGGCTGAAGCAGTGTAGGCATGGAAGGTAGTGCAGTTAGCTACTGAGAGGAAGGGCTTAAAGGGCTCTGTGAAAGTCATGAGGACCCAGATGTGGGTTGATTTGATAAAGCAGGAGTAAACAAAAGAAAATTGGATGGGAAATCAAATAAAATCTTACTGGAGCTGCAACAATGGAAGCCAGAGCACTAGTTTCAGCCATTGGCTAAGGTGACAACCAAGAAATGGAAGCCTGAGACAAAGCCACAAGTCCAGTCTGTGTGCCAGACTTTCTGCTGACGAGTTAGCCGATCTCACCCAGACCTGTGCAGGAAGATGATTGGGCAATACAGTTTGACTGAGGGAAAGGTCAAGGCACCCACCTTGTGGGACCAGGTGAGAACCAAAGGCAGCCTGTTGAAATATCAATTAATTGGTCCCCAGTGAATGTACAACATGTCCTGACTCTGATAGACTCAGAAGCTGAATGCTCACCGATTAATGACAACCCTAAGTGATTTCCTGGGACCCCCACTATTATAGATGGATAATGGGTAAGGCTATTAAAATGAAACAAACCCGAATACTGTTGGAATTAGGGCATCTACTACTATGTATGATGTTATACTTACTTCTCATTGTCTTCCAGACAACTGTAATACTATTGCAAGTTTTTGGGTCTTTTAGGCTGCTGCAGAGTGTTTATCCCACACTTGGCCTAGATTCTGAAGCTCTTATACTGTGTGGTATGAGAGGACATCGGGTGGGACTGGAATGAAATATGTGCATTTGTCTGCAAAGTGGGCAGTCAAGGCCAGGTAGGCCGTGAGTGTGATAGACCTGTCAAGGCCCTGTTTACTGGATGTCCATGTAACCAAAGACAGTTATGGCTGGGATCTCTGGCAGTGGCTTGAATGAACTCACCAACGTATCAGATTCTGGTCACAACTCTGGAAAGGAGCAGAGGCATTTTGCTGCTAGTATCCCCAGGAAATGATGAAGCAGATAAGTTGACCTAGGTATGTTGGCTCAAAGGAAAGACTGACTGTGATGTGGCCCAATGGTTACATTAGTTTGTTGAATGTAGGGCAGAAGACAATGTGGACTATAGCCCGTCTGTGGCTCCTGCCTTTAACCTTTGGAGAAGTCAGAAGAGCCTGGAAAGAGTGTATTGTGTGCTCTAAAAGGGACTTACAGTGAGTCCCACAGCAACCTGGGATGATAGCTAAGGGGCCAATACCCCTCATCAGGTGGCAGATAGACTGTACTGGACATCTGCCCATATCAGAAGGTTATTGATGTGCTTGACTTGTGTGGACAACACTACTGGATTTCTGGTTGCTTTTCCTGCACATTTCACAGACCAAAAATGGCCAAAAGAGGCCTAGAGCATCTCTTTGCAGCCTATGGCCAACCACAGGTAATTGAGAGTGATCAAGGCACCCACTTTACCAGACATACACTACAAGAATGGATGCAGCACTTAGGGTTATAATGGAAGTTTCATGTACCATAAAATCTACTGGGGCAGGCTTTATAGAAAGTTACAATGGTTTGTTAAAATCTGGCATGAAGTCAGACATCATGAGTCTATGGAGTCAGTCAGCTTATGGACAGTGCTACGGCATTTGAATGAAAAATTCTGGAAGGGCGAATTAGCTCTGTAGACATGCTAACACACATTGCTGCCTCCTCTATACAACTGCAAGTACATTCTAAGGAACCCTTGAAGCTGGGGTTTGGACACCAGAATAACATCTTGCTACCAGTACCAACTACAATAAACCCCAGAGACTATGTTCTGTGGACGTGGCCTTGGACATTTCAACATATGGACCAACAATGGCTGACCCTCCTGGCACTTTGGAGGCAGGGTTGGGAGTCTGGCCTCCTGCATATTACTGGAGTAATGGTAGAGTGGTCCCCAAAGACCACAGTAGTGTACACTAATCATCTGGAAGGTAGGAGCATCTTACTGGAGAGTTTTGTTTTATCTTATGGCTAGTGCATGCACCTCCATTAGCACTATACATAGACCCCACGGTAACCACCACAGGGAGAGGGGTAAAGGTTTGGTATACCAAACTTGGACAGGACCCCCTTCTTTCCACAGTTCTATCACAGGACTACCTCTTGTATGCATCCTACCTGACAGACAATATTTGGTTATGTTAGTGTCATTAAAACATGTGTCTTATCACCCTTTAGGTTAATCTCCTCTAATGTATTCAATCATTGGACACACATCCTAGCAAACCTGCTGCTTGCTGGGTGTGCACGGAGCTCCCTATCAGTTCCTCTGCTGGTCTCCTGTGGAAAGTGTGAATCGTGAACTGAAACTGGTTTGAATACAGCTGGAATGACCACTTGGTAGCAATCAATCTTCCCAGGCTTGAGGATGACTATTATAAATTTTTTTGTTATTTGTGGAATTTTGTACAATGTTCCAGCTTTCCCATACAAGGACCATCACGGCACAGAAGATTAAGGGCACGTAAACTGTGAGGCAAGAATCCTGGAGGGGTGAAATGTAGGAAAAATGGAAGTTCCTATGGCCAGGATCCTCTGACCCTAATTTTTTACTTACCTGCTATGCATGTGCAATGATGTAATTGGCCTACTGTGTAAGCACATGCTTGCACATGTCAGCCATGAGCTATTATGGGCTGTGTGACTTTATAAAGAGCTCCACCCAGTTCTCCCCATGAAGGTGGGTGGACAAGGTGCAGATGGATTGCAGACTTGCCTGATGTGGGCATGATTCTAGCACTCAACCTGCCATTACTAGAATAAATTTGGTATAAGACATTTGAACCCCAACATTCCATTATCATTATTTGGTCTCACCAAATCCAGAGTGAACTTGCTCAGAGCTGAGACTCTGGTGAGACAATGTGCAACTTTTAAGTTCTATAGTTATATGAGCTAAACTAGTTTATTTTAAGAAGGAATTTATAGTAAAATATGTGTTATTTAATTATTCTTTTTTAAATCATAATGTAGAACTCATTATATTATGCTTCAGTAGCAAAGTGACAGATATGCTATAGTTATATAGTGCCATAATTGCAAATTAATTAGTTACAAATAAATCACTTACTTAAGCCAAATCCTAGGGCATGTTACCCTCCAAAGAGTAGGTAACAATCCAGTTCTTAAAAAAGCTCAACAGAACTGTAAACATATACTTCATTCATAAATGAAAATATTTGAATGTATTTTAATAACCTCTAAGTGTCTTCACATAGCAGTAGTAAAGCATGTGCTTAACTATTATTATTTCTTTTATTATTGAACCATAACTCCTAAAGGGTCTTAGAAATGAGAATGATACAATAACAATATTTACTTATTTACACATTTGTTTCTACACATTAATTTATTTCATCCTGACAACAATCTTAAGAATAAGTTAAAATTATTTTAACATTTAACCCATTCTCTGGCATAGAGAAATGGCCCAATAAGTATATGTTAAGTGAGTCCCTATTTTATTATGGATAAAGCCAAGACTCAAATAGATGATGCCATGGAACTAGCAGACAGTAGAGTTGGGATAAGAATGTAAGTATCAGATTCCAAATCCCATGCTCTTTCCATCATGAAATATTTCCTTTCTCTTTCCTCTTTATCCAGTTTGAAACATTTTTCGACTATTGTCTTGGCTGTTTTCTTTTCTGCTATTTCTGCCAGATGGGTTATAATACTACTGTTGGTTATCCATTTTATTTGGAGCATTTCTCACAATGAGAAACAATCTAAATTCTTTTTGGATGACATCAAAATTTAGTGTCCTAAATTTTCAGTTTGGTGATTCATTAGTAACTTTTTCTTTAGTCAATATTCTCCTACACTGGATTTTATTATCACCTGGAAACTCTCAACCAATTAAAACTTGAATTGAAACATTCCTCTGCCAAATCACAAACCAGCTTATTCATCTCAGTTAATATCAAGATACATTTTCTTCAATTTCATACAGTCTTCCTGTTGCTTGAACCCTCAGTTGTCTCTCCTTATTCCCCTTCTCATGCTTTCCTTCCTTATCTTTCTTAGATTCCTGTTCCATCATTTCAAACATTCTCTAATTCTTCTTTTCGCCAGATCCTTTGATTTTTCTTTTCACACTGTCTGAAAAAAAATGTGCCTGTCTTCTCTACACACACCTGGCTACTGAGCACCGCCGGGGATGCCTACAAAATGATGTAGATAACTGTAGATTTGTGACACTGCACATTTATGACACCCAGTCTCACCTGGAACTTTAATCATGACTTGTAATCTTTTCACAATTCCTTCTTTTGTTCTTGCTCCTATTTAAAACAGCTATTTAAATATTTTGCATAAGTCTCCATAAATCTCTTCTTAAATTCACCTTCTCCCTCTTCTCCTATAGTCAATAGTATCTATAATAATGTGGATAGCGTATTTATTGAATTAATAAGACTTCACATTAACATAGAAATCATTTTCAGATCAGCCTGAAATTCTGCCACCAGACCGATGTACTTATGAGCATATAGACTGTTTTTTAGTCTTTTATTGCTAAAGGAAGCAATGCTACCTCTCAATTTTATGCCATTTTTTCTTTATCTTTTTGTTTCAATTCTTGTCATTCTTGTTGACTCCTTTCCATTTTTCCAATGTATAAACATCAAGTTACCAATTTATCCGATTTAAACCCCCTCAGTCTAGTTCTCTCCCTAGCTTCCACCATAGCTTTCTTCTCTTCAAACCATTCCAAGAGTTTGTGACATTGTGACTTCTCTATTTCCTTATATCCCTCACTCAGACTACTGGAACAACTTCATGATTGCCTCACCATTGAAGTAAAATTTCTTTCAGTAAAGTTCCTCCACACTGTATATATATATTATCACTAGAAAAAATTAGTACTTTTTTTACTTGATGTACAGGCAGTATTTGAAATGGCTGGATATTTCTTATGCAAGAATTATTTGTCTTCCTTCTACTTTTCATTTTGATTATTTCCCAGTTTCCTCTGAGGGTTGCTAATTCTGTGCATTCTGTAAATGTTTCTAAGAGAACTTTTTTTTATTTTTCATTGATGTTTTTTATTTTCAACATAGACTGCTACATTTACATCAAATAGCACAGTACGTGGCATATGGGAGGGCATGCTAAATATTTGTTGAATAAATGAATGAAAATTATTTTTGTCTGTTAGGACTTGGCTGTGTACAATGCCAATCTGGTTCATAAAATTTCTAATGCTCAAAGTTATATTTTAGAGATGAGTTTCTTTTTAAAATATATGAGTATATATGAAGTATATGAGGAAATGTGTTTTTTAGATTATTTCAATATGCTCAGCTTTTATCAGTAGAAATAAAAGAATATAAGCAGGACTAGAAGTATCTTTGTAAAAAAGAGAATATATCACAAAACTTTCTCTTTTAAAACACAAAAGTTAGACAAAATATTAAATGAGGATTAGAACTTGGCTTTATTAACAATTAAATACATGAATGCATGAAATGTTTTATTTTTTCCTAATCACATTTACCCAAACTCATTTGAATCTATTTTCTTTAGTATCTTCATAGGGAGACATCTATTAATGAACATTTCTAAGTACCAAATCCATGAAACCAATGTGGAATTTATTGTCCATCTTTTGATAAGATTGAAAATTAAAGTATATTTAATTTTACCATTAAACAGGTAAATTGTTCCCTGAAGTACAGGAAGATTTTCTGAAATGCTGATACACTGTCACACAGTGAATATGACCAATATGTTTCTCAAATCGCTTATGAATTAAATTACCATGTGCTGCAAAAAAAAAAAAAACAAGAACAAAGGAAATGACTGTAGCATATAAATGCCCTCTTCAAATGAGCCTTTGTTCTTCTACAAGGCCATGGCTTAATTATCATCCTTATTCCAAGCATCTGGTTCACTGCTTTGATTTAATGAAGGGTTAGTTTGACCCCACACTCAAAGTTTTTATAAAGTAGTGGAAGTAACAATTATTATCTGGAGATTATTTATCAAAAGCAGGATTTTCAAGGATGAAGTGATCACTACTGATCAAATAACTGACTTTGACAAGCTGGATAAGGTTGACCTGAACTTCAGCTATTGTAGATATGTTAAGGATAATACATTTTTCCCTTCAAAATGAATGCTAAATTGCCCAATAAAACATACATTAGTCCTCTAAAGTACTTACATATTAACTTGATAAAATGAAACCTTGAAGGTTCTGACTATAAACTCTAATAGTTCCTTATTTCCCCTAGATTAGTATTTATATAGTAAATGCCATGTCCATTGCCTCTTTGATGTCATTTTAATGCCTTAGGTATTTCTAAGAAAGAGATGCTGTGGATTAGAAGGTGCCTGAAGAGACAACTACTGTTAATATCCAAGATTTGTCTGTATGTGTATGTATCTACATATATTTACGTAGATTTGTAAACACATGTGTGTATTAGAAACAGGTTTGAAAAGATTAGTGAAGAGAATCACATTAGAAGAGGAAAAGAATCAAATTAACATTGATTAAAATTCCCTGCTTGAAAGAGGCATTCTTGCTGACTGTTCCCTCCTCTCCAAAAACGGAGAGTAAAAATACATTTTCCAAAAGCTCTTGCAGAAGCTCTTGTCCATGTTACTCATGTTAAAATCTGATCATGATTAGTAGGGAAATACCATAAAGCTGGGTTAAGCTTCCATAAACTACAGAGGAAGGAGATCTTACATGTGTTCTAACCCACTCCTACCCCCATCATTTTTGCTTCATCTAGAAGGACCAAGGCATCAAGTTTTGGCAGGGAGAAGCCAGAAACAAGGCAGTGTCCTTGTATCACACCAGTGTAGGCAGAAGGTATTCTCAGATAAGAGTGTTAGGATAATCAGCTAATTAACAATTTTGTGCGTAGTGGAAGGCGATAGAGTCTTACCAGACTCTCAAGTGCAGGAATATTGAAGCTTCCAAGTCCGGAAACACTGAGGTTATCCATCAACAAAACTGCCAGCAGCTAAAGGGACTGCTTGCAATTTAAGTCTCAGAGTAAATATTGCAGTTATGGAATGATAGGAACTAGTGTTCTTATCTAAATTGGAAGAGAATGGCTAAAAATATAAACAAACTGAAAATGCCCCAGAGGTTGAAAAATCTATTTATTTGCTCATGTTTTAGGTAAATGTTTCAAAATCTGTTTTGGAATATGTTGCTCTAAAGGGAAAGCTCTATTTCTAGGAACAATTAAAAATGTTTTTCTAACTTGTGCTTTTATATTTTGCCACTAGTAGTATGACTTCTAAAAGGCAGTGGCAGTCCTACATTCTCCAGACATCCCTCATAAGCAAAGCAAGCTGTGAAGCTACCAAATTGTCTCTCTTTTATCAAAACATGCATAGCTGGGCTAGGTCTGAATACAGTACCATTTTAGGCAGGTAACATTCTGATACTCAAGCATTCTGTGTTCAATCGGCAAATGTTAGTTGAAGGCCTATTAAATTCTAGACACTGCAGTCACTCACACAGATGCCTTCTAAGACACCACCTAAGCAGGATTTCATTATGCAGGTTTGACTGCGTCTCCTCACTGTGACCGATTTGGCACAGTGTCATATGAAGTACGCTGGAAATGAAAAGGAGCCATGAAACAAACTCCCTTTACAGTTCCACCTTTCTAGAGGTTGTCGAGATATGAACATCCCAGGTCATCTGGAATCTCTGATGACTATATTCACAAACAGAAGAGAAACTCTTTAAGTTAGCTTTGAATTGTTAGCAAATGCATTGGTATAAAAGAAATACAAATTCTCATCTAAAGAGGATAGGAGTTAGAAAGATTAAGTCTTACTTGTAATTTGTTTTCAGTCTAGTTTAAGAAGAAGTAAAACAAATGATTAGGATCGAGCTTTTAAACACTTTCACAGGATCTTAAGAAGGAACAAATCAAAGATTTCAAACATATCTATATTTATCTAAGCCTTCTTTTGATTTTCTATTTTGAAATCTTGGAGCATGCATTCTGTTAGATATCATTTCAACTTAAAGAATAAAAACAAGAGTGAACATTCATAAACTGATTGATAAAATTATTCTCAAAATACAAATACCATGATTTAGGAAATAAATATAAACAATGAAATATAAAAAGTTTTATATTTTGTATCTTTACATATCATGATGGCTATACCATTTTCTATGCAAGTGTGTATATTTCAGAAATATCCGTGTTTACATTCTTAATGAACTATTGAGACTATAAAATGCAATAATCAAAGATTTTTGTTGAATAATATTTAGATAGAATTTTAAGTTAAATCAGCTGCAAACCTTTATTTTCACAGACCTAAATTTATGGATATGATATGCACTGTATGCTTTCCTGGGCTTTGATGGAGCACTAAAGTTTTTCTGGAAAATATTTCAAGAGAATATCATGATTATCAAATGTCCTCTTCTTTGTGAATTGAGTACTTAGCACAAAATTGTTTTTAATAACTTAGAATTTCTTGAATAAATGAAAGAACCACATCCCTCCATAGCAAACATATTTTGGTGGAATTATTAGCACAGGGAAGAGTTAGATTGTTATCAAGAGTTTTTTGCATGCACACTATGTGCCACACATTGATATAATTTGAAAATGTTTTTCCCATCAAACATTGAAATATATCAAGGTGATGATTCACTATTACTGATTTTTTTGCTTTGTAGTTTTTAAATTACAAAGCAACGAGGATAGTTTAGTATGAGGTTACTCATTTTGAATAAGTGAAACATGCTGCATATTAATCCAGCAGGTATCCCTTTCTGGAGATGCAGACTTACAGTTTGGAAGTAAATGCAAATAATTCAATGATGTGAAGATTTCGATCACAGTGGTTCTGAACCAGGAAGCCTTCTGCTCCTCCAGGGGTATTTGGCAATATCTCATATCTGAAGATGTTTTTGGTCATCACAAATGGTAGGATATAATGGGCATCTACTGAAGAGAGGCTAGGATTGCAGCTAAACATCCTCCAGTATGCAAGAGAATCTAGTACAACAAGAACTATCCAACCCAAAATGCCAGTAACACTGAGGCTGAGAAACCCGGAATTAGATAGGGCATTCACACCACTTGGGAGCCCAAAGTAGGGAACATAAGAACTGGTATCTAATAGTAGAGCCTTAATAGTTCTCTTCCAAGTTACTGATGGCAATGACTAAGTAACAATATTTTCACATAGGTGTATCTATGTTAAATGCTGGTGCATGAAAGACTTTCAGTCCACATTTGATAAGCCCTCACTGACTTTCTCCTATTCAGAGATCACATTATCTTAGAAAATAAACTTACATATTCTATATTTAGGGAGTAATCTTTTCTTTTGTTATGTTTATGTTAGGTAGCTGTTTTAACAACAACAACAAAATTCCCAAATCTCAATGGCTTAATCTAACAGATTCTTTCTTGCTCAGCCAAGAATCCAATGTGGTTGGAAGTAGCTCCTCTTATTTCAGAGTAGCTTTTATCACCATGTATCCATGTGGTGAGTCCATGTGGTGATACAGTGACCTAGCTGTGCTCCATTTTTCTGACTGTGTCATTTCTAGGATCTTAGAATATCTACTTCAAACGTGCAGGAGGAGAGAGCACAATGCCTTTGCTTTTCAAAATTCCTGACCCAGGACTTCTTAATCGTTTCTGTTCATATTCCATTGATGACAAGTGGTCACCCAACCACACCTGGATTCAAGAAGTGCTGAGAAGCCGTGTTTCACTTTATCCCTCATTAATTTTACTATATACAAGGGAGATAATAAATTTTGGGGATACAGCTGATTTTCACTACCAAAATACAATTCATCTGTTCCAATATCAAATTTTAAAAGCTTATTAGTTACCAAGCACTCTATTAAGATTCAAGAGACCCACAAAAATGAATTGTTCTCATACAATAGATCAGCAGGTCCAAAGACAACAGACACCAGGTATATACAATGTAATAGGGGTCTTTAATCATCCCAGAGGTAATTCCTCTGCACTGAAACCTCTGTACGTGAAGAAACTCAGCAGAGTACCCTGAAACATTTCTATCACTTGGTTAGGGTAAAAGTTTTCTCAGTGCTTGTTATGGGCAGATTGTGTCACACCCACAATTCTTAGGTTGAGCCCCTGATCATGGATCACCAGCCGCTGGTACTGTGAGAAATAAATTTGTCTTTTTATAAGCCCTCCAGTGTATGGCATTTTTGTTATAGCAACCCAAACTGACCACAACAGTATCACTTAGAGCTATTTCTAAGTGCATTTAACTTTAGGGAAAGCCTATATGGCAAGTAGCCCTAATAATCAGTATCTCTTTTGGAAAGACGGGGCAAGGATTTCTCAAAACAAAGAATCCCCGTTAATAATGGCCCCTCCCTATATAGGGACAAGTTTAGATTCTGAGGTATTTCGAAGCATTTGCAAAAGGTTCTCTCAAATGCTTAGATATTCAACTATCCTAGAAAATGTGTTTTTTTCTAGTTATTTCTTCTTTACTTTGGATATGAGTGCATAAGTGAAAATGAAAATAAATGATATAGGACTTGAAAATATGGGCACTTACACACACATTCCACAAAGGCATATACCACATTTTACTGTTCTTGATGGGTACAAAGACATTTATTTGTTTACTCTAAAATCAGTTCTCCTTCAAACCAATGTTTTAGGAAAGTAAGTCCTTAGTGATAACCAGTTTGTTGCTTTCTACAGTAGCAGAGAACTTGATCTGCCTATAACAAACTCTTTTATCCTGTTTCAACTAATAATACACTCATTTTTAACTTGGTATGTTACCTTTCAGAATGAAAGACTGAGTTTCCCAATCTCTTCACATGATAAGTGTGGCCATGTGACTAACGAAATATAATGGGAATGTAGCTCTCATTAGACAATAGTTTAAAGGAAACTGACTCAATATTAAATTCCTTTTTAAACTTTTTTTTTTGTCTTTTGTTTTGCTTCTTTCTTCCCGTCAGCAGCTTAGCTCTGATAGCTGCTTCACCAGTAGTCATACTGAACCATGAGGTACCTGAAAACATAGCCACCTGTCAACATAACACATTGAAATGATGGGAGTCTGGGGTCTGGTGAAAATGTTGGGTCTGACATACCTCACCTGGACCTATCTCTAATCTTTTTTTAGTGAAAGGGAAATATATTTCTATCTTGTTTAAGCTACACTAATTCATTTATTCATTTGTTTTTCTTTTATTTTTAATGTGTTATATTTAGCTAAACTTCATTCTGACAGATACTCCTACCAAGATGAATTACAGGGGATTACTCTGATACTCTTTCAAGACTCTAATTAATCTTCATGCTTTCCACAAGCCCTTGTTCAACGCTGTGGGATTGAGTGAATTCCTCTGTGAATTTCTATAGAAGTTGTCATTTTTTATATTTGACTTTATGATCTTTTTCCAGTTTCAGTAAGCTCTTTATTGTAGGAGAACATACAACCCGAGAGGTACCCATATCAGCATTGCACAACTCAATGAAATAAGTATGTCCATTTAACCATTACCAGTACTCTAGAAGAATGTGTTGGACAGCCTTCCAATTTCCCTACACCACCAAAGGATAACTATCATCCTGACTCTGAACAAAACAGTTTGCTTTTGTCTGAGCTTTATTTAATGGTACTATACTGTACATACATTTTTAGACCTGAGTTTTTTCCCTTAATATTGTGTCAGTGAAGCTCATTTTTGTTTCTGTATGTTGCATTTATTGCTTCATTGGCACTACTTTCTAGTGTTTTCTAGGATAATATGTCCCAATTTTTTTTAAATTTTACTCTTATAAACCATAGCGTTTGTTTCCACTTTGGAGCTATTACAGTGCTGCTAGACACATTTTTTTCTGGCATAATCTTTGGAATAATTGTTCATTTATTTCTTTATCATAGAGCTAGAAGTGGAACTACTGGCTCATAGGATATAGAAATGCCTGTCTTTATACTAATGCCAACTTACTCTCTCGCCAGCAGCCTCTAAGTAATATCTGTTGTTGACTGTTTATCATGAAATGCCTATAGAAAGCTAACTAACTGAGATATTGTTTGTGTTTATTCTCTATTACTTAAAATTTATTGAGAAAGGGGTCCATAAGTTTCTATCTGCATATGTTTCTAACCTGTCATTTTTGGGTATTCATTTGTGATGTCAGCCACTGTGTTATACCCAGAAAAAGTATTAGTTACACTCTTAAAGCTATTTCTACATTTTATAAGTTAAAATCAATTAAGTAATTTTCTTGAAACTCTGAGGCTATTTAATATACTCCGTTATTGACTCTACAGATATATTTTAGCTTGTTCATTACTAGTAAATACATATTTACATGTACATATATGAAATTAGTATTATTTCAGAGTACTAGGTAATGGATGTTTTGACACAGCATACATATTAACTAGAAGTATATTGAAAACACTAGGGAAGTTGGTGTAGTGATAAAGATATTTCTATATGTGACTAAAAGTAAAAAAGAATCTCCTACAATATAAACCATTTTTTGCTGAGATATAATTGTAACTGATCTCAGCTGGTATAACTCGTTACTGGAAACTTTCTAGACTTTTCCTCAGTCCTTGAGACACAGGGTAGCTTTATATTACCTAACCACCTTTGCCCTCAACACTTCTGGCTTTATATATACTATAAATTCATGGCTTTGTGGTGATAACATGACCTTCTGGGTTTTGTGTAAATGGTATGTGCTGGGGAAAGGTGTTCCTTTCTGGAGTAGGAAGAGTTATCTTGGTGCTAGCAAGAAGGAATATGGATCAACAAATGAAAGTGATCAGGCATTAACAACCAAGTTTAACAGGTACACAGCAGAGATCCATACAAGTTCTTTGCTGGGAATTAGGAATCAAAGGCAATGTGATGTTCAGTGATCATATCAAGGGCAATGAGGATTTGGAAAGAGGTGGGCTATAGATACAAAGTGACTTATATCAGAAATTATGTACAAAATCCAGACCAGTGAGAATAGATACAAGATCATCTCCATGAAATAGAACCTGAAAGAATTAAGTAGGGTGCAGTTCTCAGGCCACAGGGGAAGAAAGCAAAGACCCTTCCTTGAGTGACAATATTCTGTGGATGCAGGGAAACTTTGGGTAGCCAAGAGACCCAGACTGAATCATTGCAAGTAGAGTGCATGGCCCTTGAACACTGGTATACTGACCTGGAATAAGGAGGAAAGAAGAGGAGGAAGGGGAAGAGTTGGAGAAAAGGGAGGGAGATCAGGTACACTGTTAAGCAGTCAGCTTAATAAAATGAATTTAATACAGTTACTACTCTCACAGAACTTTTTATCTCGCAGAGCAGATAGACCCTTATATAACAAACAATAATATAATGGGATGTTTCATATTTACATTATGAGAGGTAGCCTGATAAATAATATAAGAATCAGATCCAAATGAATCTGTAATTCAATGCTGGGAAGTTGTCTTCTTTCAGTTAGTTTTCTTATCTGTAAAATGGGAAGACTAAAAGCAGTCTGATATGGATTTTTGTCAATAAAAGGTAATAATAATTTAAAAAATGTAATTTTATTAATTGAAGGTAATAATTCAAGTGACCTTAATAAAATCTAATATTATTATTTTATTGTTTTTAATATCCTACTCTGGTACTGGTCTAAGTCCTTTACATATATTAATTCACTTAATCTTCATAACATTCCCATGAGGTAATGTGCTTATTACCTAACTTAACTATAAGGGGACTGAATCACAGAGGTTTAGATACTTGACCAAGATCCCTTTTGTGAGAAATGGCTGAGGTATATTCAAATGCAAGTTCTAGACATCTTAGGCAAATGGTACAAAGGAGCTTAACAAATAAATAAATGTCCAGTGGGAATATAGATGTATTTCCCATATTCCCTTTGCTCATGGGTATAGAAAAACTAAAATATCATACACCAGAAGGAATAGGTAATTAGCAACCTTAACTGCACTCCAGGGAGGGTCAGTGGTAGACAGAGCCTTAGGGATAATTGAAAACTTGAATATCATTAGATTTCCATCTCTTGCTGTTCTCTTTGCTTCTGTCTATGTGTTCATTTCTCAATGATATTTGAATTCAGCCAGTGTCCGCCCACTGCTTTTATCCTTATTGCCTTACAGTCAGACACTTCTTTCCCCCAAGTTCTGTTTGAATAATACCAGGCAAGGGCTCTGGTTGGCCAAGATGGTGAGAGGTGGGAATTAGGCCTAGAAAAGAGTGGTGAGAAGAGAAACCCAACAAGGTTTGGGTTTATGGGTGTGAGGTGCACGTCTATTAATTCTTTTGTCTGTTACAAAGGAGGAACTGAGTAAAATGTGTCGAGTGAAAGAAAGAGGCTGGTGATGACCAGAATAGCTTTCATTTCCTGAAGACTATGCAAACTTTATTTTATTCTGTTATGTAAATGTAAATGAATTCATTATATCACTAATTGTAGTTTCATTTGATATATTTTGGAAGCCTTCAATATATTATATATGCATCTGATGGAAAGAATTTGCCTAAAATGAAGATTTCTGCCTAGAAGATAGAACAGCTCAAAGGAAGGAAGCCTTCATTCCTCACAAAAGGTTATCTGAATGATTTTCCTGAGCATTTCTATCTTTTAAAAAGGTACATATTATGTGGTAATTGTTCTTTTAACTACTGACACAATTAATGCCTGATGCATGAGAAATATAATTTATAGTTTTACTTGGCATGTACTTAAGCACCCGCATAGCAATTACTGGTGTGACATTTTTGTCTGCACTATAAAGCATTGCACATCCTCCCTTTCATCAGTTTAAAATTGAAGCAAAGAGGTTCAATCCTTGGGGAGTACTGCCCTGATCTTATCTGGTACAGTGAAAATATGATTGCCTTACTGACACTATAAATTATGTTTTCCCAACTCTAGGAACCTTCTGCAATAGAAATCTACACCATTAATGTGACTCTTTTTGCTCTGTAGGAAGTTGTTTCACCTTCACAATACTTTTAAATAGAAAATCTTTTTTCTCTTCTTTTCATCTCAAATGATACGGCAATTGAACATCACAAAGGAGTATTTCTTATAAACACATGATGTAACGTTTCTCCCTATAGTGATGAACATAAGGATATGATTCAAATCGTGAGTGAATATCAAAACTCTAACGCTGAATGAAACTGTATCAATTTCTTCCTTTGAAATAAGTAGCTAAATGGCTCTCTTGGGTGAACTTTTTCTTTCACTTTTTCCGTTTACAATGAATTGGAAACACAAACAGCCAATAACTGTCACTGCCTTGAAAGTTAAAGTGAAATCCTTGTTTGTCTGGCCTCTGTAGACATTTTCATGCCAAAGGTTGTGATTTCTCCAAGGTTCTTGTTATAGCCAATAACCTCAAATGCTTTTGGATGAAACTCTGCTCCGGTATCTGGTTTTCTCTTTAACTGATAGCATTCAACATTTTTTATTATATATATATATATTTTGCTTTTTCCTGACTTTCTGCAATGTGACTTGCTTTTCCTTTCTATTCATTAATTATTTTTTTTTGGAGCTGAAAAGAAAAAAAAAAAGACATCTTTAAATTCACCTGAAAGTACGTTCCCATCAAACTGCTCTTGAAAAACTTATTCTTCATGACACAATTGCAGAATAAACCTATGGTTAATACCTTATTTACACAAACTGGAGGCTGTTATATCTGTGTTTGGTGACCTTGAAACTCTATTGTGCTCCATGCCCTTTTTATAACCTTAATTACTGGGAAATACAGAGCTTTAAGGAAAGACTAACATTTCACTTTAACATCCACAATAATCTATTATAAAGCCAGCTAAGCCAGTCCCCAAATACAGAGAAATGTTATTACATGCTCAGCTAGCTGTCAAGGGGCCATGAGTCAGTGGCTTACAGTTATCAAAAGTAACAAGGTTGTTCAGAATTTCCTCCAACAAAGCCAGCCAGCTTATGGAGGGATTAAGCTCTCTTTGATTAGAACAACTGGAACATGTCCTACCCTTTTAATTAGCATTCCCTTTGGCATGGTGGAGGCTGGTAATTTGACACTCACATTAGGCATCTCAAGAAATCATTTGGTATTTTGTCCCACTCATGAGCATTAGCGCCATGGTATATATACTTCTGCATCAACTAAAATTTGAGCTGCTGAAGGATTTATGTTCAAAAGCCTGTAAAATCCCAAGGGCACTATGCCTTTAATAGACAAAATGTAATAACGCTCCAATATAACGTGTGGCAGGAGACTTGGTTAGCCTTTAGGCATCATATATTACCCTAAGGCCATGCTCTTTTTTGTTTTCTATCTTTGGGAACAAAAAGTTTTATGTCAGCTTTATTGATACTTTACAGGTTTATATTTTAATTCACACCTTAAGGCAATTCAGTGAGAGAAGACCTCTAGTTGTGCTGCTAGATTACTTAGCTGGTGAGCAAATATAATTTTTCAGTGACCACACTACCCTAAACAGGACAGAACAGAGGCTATGTGAAATGAGAAAAAGATGGCATACTGCCATTCCTCAAGGAACACCATGATCTATTTGGAAACGAATTTAGACATAAATATCTCCTTTCCCCAATTTATAGACTTTCTCTACTTACACCATTCCAGTATTTCTCTGTACTCCTACTCTGTTCCATTTTTATTTCCTTTTCCCTTTTTCCTTATGTTACTTTTATTGCTCTCCTCCCTCTCTCACCCCCTACCCACCTCTGGAAAGTATTGAATAAGAACTTTCCAATTGTGAAAACTTCCTGGTGTTTCTCCTATTTAGGTTATTTGTAACAACAAATGGTAACATTGAAAAGCAACCTGTGGAAATGAAGATTCTGTTGCTTATGTAGCTTTCAGTATGATTTGAAAGAGAAAGGTACACATTTTTTTAAAGAAGCAATTTCATTGGAAGAAAAAAACAGACAAATTCAATTGTTTTTTGTCTTTGGTATATTCTTTTCTATAACCGAGTAGCTATTGTATCTTTATTTCTAAAGGGGATATTCTGTTTTACTTCTAAGTACTCCATTTAGATTTAAATTTCAGAATATTCTTTTTCAAATCACTCTCAGATAATCATATATCAGTGAAAGATTCTTGTATATTTTAGTCTTTCAAAATGTATCTAGGTGTTTCTGGTGTTTATACCTGTACAGTAATATATTCAGTCAAACATTTATGAGGTGTCTTATTTTGATAGGTACAGAATGTATTAGAGAAGTAAAACAGAATTCCTGCCTATCTTAACAGATTCTTCTATAAATTTTAGTAAGAGGTACCTCACTCAATTGGCAATTGAAAGAGAAGTTTCCTTATGACCAGTTTATTTAGAAGCCATAGTCTGTCTTTACCTTCTGTTGTTTTTGTTATTGTTTGCCTCTATTTTGGTGTGTGTTGGAGGGATTGTGTAGGGTGGGAAGCAAGGAGTGTGAGTTACTATCCTAAATAAGGTGAATGAATTCTACTATACTTGTCTGAGAGTCTCATCTTCCTCTGTGAAGTAGAAGGTCGACTCTTAATCACTAGAGAGATGGGTTTGGATATCCGAGAGTACAGAAGGTTTGAAAAGGCTGTTACAAATCGTGGGAAAGAAACTGACTATGGAAGCATAGAAGGGGGGCTGGGCCAGTAGAAGGCCTCATTTTCCAGTCATAAGATTTTCCTCCAACAGCTCTTCACATGCCAGATGTGCACAACAAAAGACTGAATAAAGATTAAAAATTGTCCAGACCTATTTAATGGAAGGAGAAGTTGCCTAGGAATTGATTATATTAGAAGTTGCCTATGAGTTGATAGATGAGTTTAAGGGAACACTAAGAGCAAACTCATTTTTCTGTAATAAAGGCAACATCAAAAGTTGCTTTCTAATATATATTCCCTTTTGCTATGTGAGCAATATATAGAATATATGTCCACATCAAGTTAGGGCGAGCAAGAGTATCTTTTTTCTGCTTTTCATGCTTTTTCATTAGTCTTGAATTAGGATTGACCTAAGAGTAGCATACAAATAAACTTTTTATTTTTACAAATAAATAAAATTCTAAGCATATTTTCTTGTATATGTTTTGTTTTTAGTTCCCACTGCAAAAAAAAGTGGTATAAGTCACCTACCAAAAACAGTTCCATCAAAAGTTATTTGGATTTTGAACACTAGATGTGTGATTTCTGAAATAATTTTTCAACCTCCAGGGCCATACACCTTTGAAGAATATACAGTCTAAGTAGGAACACATGGAAGTATTTTCCCTGAGACAAAAAATAAATTTAAAAAAAGTGTTATAGAGAATAAAGTTATTTGTTTTACGCTCTGACTCCCTTATGCAATGTGTTAGCCACTTGTAGAAACAATGGACTAGATTAATCCTACAGATTTAATTTGTTTGGACAAAATAACATTTAAAATTTTTTCAATTTCAAAAGATTCTCAGTGGGCATACACTTTCCAGTTTACACATTCTCCATCCCTTTTATATCATTTTGTACTTCAGATTCACATAGTTATCTAGCTTGCCTCTGTAGTAATCTGGAAATACTGCTTGATGACTACATTATTCCTTGTTACGTAAGAAGACAATAATAGAATTACACTGTTAACCTTAACAACAGTGAGAATAAAAGACAGTGAAGAAATCTGCCTAATTTTAACTGAATGTTAATACTGAATACAATTGACATACGGATGTGTTTAAAAAAATATTCCTCACAATGACCACATATGAAAGATGTTTTTATCTCCATTTTATAGGTAAGGAAACTGAAACCCATTGAGGTTAGAACATCTTTCCATTGTGCCACAGTTTATAAGGGACGGAACTTAAAAACTTTGGAGTCTGCCCAGATTTAGCACTTATGATGTTAATCTCAGCTCTATCACACAACACAGGTTTTTTCACAAGCAAATTGTTGTGATCTAATGAAAAAATACAATTCCTAGGAATTATTTTTTATCTTGTAAATCTTAAGGAGAAAATTAAGTATTAATATATTCCATATTGGCTTTAAAATGTTATCTTACTCGATCTTCACAAAAACCATGGGGCTTGAAGAGATTGAATGATTGGGCAAATGTATAGTGCTACTAGGTAGGAGAATTTGGATTTCAGTGTTTCCAAGTTGCAAAATACATATCCCCAACAGGACAAGTGAGCCAGGATTAAAGAATACTTACTTAGACCTATTGTCATTAAAAGAAAAGATTTCATTGGCAAATTATCTATCAACCTAAAAAATTCCATTCTGGCCTTGTGTCATCTGTGGCACATGTATTAAGACTCTAGAGCAAGTATCAATTACAGTTGGATGAAAGAAGAGGTATTAGATAAACACATCAAATCTGAAAGTAACCTATCAGAAGAAAAATGCTGATCTCATATTCATTGTATATATAGATAGCGAAGTTTTTAACATTGATGCATGTCTTAAAACACTGTTGAGTCAAGAAGTTAATTCTCCTGTTTTTCATCCAGACGGAATCTCTCATAAATTGTTTCATGCATTAAGCAATCTCAATTCCACTTTTCTAAAATATACCTATAAATATCGTTTTTCAATTTGTTTTAAGCTGTATTTTTGTTATTCTGTTTTTCTAAGCCTTCCCAAATCAGCATATTAAGGCGGGCTAAACTTAATCTCACTGCTAGCTGGGGGAAGTTTGGACATTTTGGAAGACAATGATTTTGTTTTAAACATGTGTCTCCTAGGTACCATGAAAGTAATGCTGTTTGGTTACTCATCAAGATGCCGTTGACAAGAAAACATAATCAGTTCCTTCTTTTTCAGTTGTTCACACACTTCATTATACAAAACATACTCTGTTCAGATTTGTTCTTGAATTTGTGCCTACCTGGCATTTAGACTCAGAAAATACAATTCCATGTCTTTGTTTTAGGCAGGGCTGTCATTCTCTATAGATTTCCTGAATTTGACATTATTAATATATGAAAGATACATTACATGAAATGCCTGTGAAACCATAGTTGTTGCTTTCTGATAGAACTTGATTGGAATTCCAGTTTAGTCACTTTCTAGATGTGTGACCTTAGGCAAACAGTGAACATTTCTTGGTCCCTGGATTCATGTCTACAAAAGTAAATATTGGAATACTGTGAGAATTAAATGAGATAACATGTTATAAGTAAGCAGCATAGTTCTCAGACTATACAAATAACTCAAAATAATAATTTCCCTATTGGCAGACTATGTGTCCTTCATAATGGCATATCAGAGGTCAGGTGAGGATTTTAGGACTCATGTGCCTTCAGAAAAAGGTGAATTAGGTTGGGAAAGGGAAGCCAACTGAATTTTAAAAAAAGAGGGAAGAAACTAATAATCACTCAGTATCAACTGTATGTACTGATTTTGAACCTTTATTTACATTTTTCTAAAATAATTGCAAGAAGCCGTGGAGAAGAAATATCACCCACAGTTTACAAAAGATAAAGCTGAAGCATTTGCCTTAGCCAGGGTCACACATGAAATGGGTAACTGGGGCAATTCCTGCAGGATTCCTCTGTCTATGCCTCTTCAGCAGAAATAGTTCTTTCTCTTGTCCTTCTAGATTCATAACCATTCTTAACAAAAGAATGATTGCCATAGGAGAAAAAGAGTTTCTGTAAACCATTTCCTCCTACAAAAGGATAAAATATTTCTTGCTCATTCTTTTCAAAAGATGGGAATATTCCCTTTTGCTCTGTTTATTAAGTAAATACATCATAAATCTAGACATGATGTTTTATTAATTGTTATTAATGGAGTGACTCCCCTTAGCAGATGTCTTTTAAGAAACTTTAACCCTGCTTTAAATAGCAGAAAAGATTGCTGAAAACATAAGTGTTCCTGTAAGAATCATGCTAAAGTTTAAGTGTCTCATATAATCATCACCTAAAGGAGTAACTTTAAGAACTATAAAAAAATCAGCAATACACGTTCAGCCTTGATACTGCAAAAAGTCAGAGACTTCTGGTTTCAGGTACAGCATGTAAACAGTTGGAAGGCTGTGAATCCCATCCTCACAAACTGAAAAATCAGAGATTTTTGTTTTCTTGACCTATAAGAGATCTGAAATTTCAGAGCAAGCTGATACCCTGAGATTTGGAAAGACAGGCAAATCTTTAGTCACAATCAAGACCTACCTACCAGGAAGAGAAGCTGCTGAAGCCAAGAAGTGGTGGGAACGCTTAGTGTTCATTTTTATAAATGCAAGGGAATAGTGTTTGTGACTAGTTCGAAAGTGAGAAAGCCCTGAGGTTGCTGTCCAGCTTTACTTTTGTGAGCTTTACTTCCAGGAACCCCACCTGGTTCTCTTCCAACAGGAGGGTAAGAGCAATACCTGTAAGATCAATCAAAACCCTGAGCCTTCTCTATAACAAAGGCCTACTCCCCAAAGGAAAGAACTTTGCCTAAATAGGCATGAAGATTAAATGTAATGTTGTGTCCTTGATGGGATCATAGAAATTTTAAAAAGGGGTTAGGTTA
Organism: Smutsia gigantea; assembly: GCA_032199065.1. Lineage (NCBI taxonomy): Eukaryota > Metazoa > Chordata > Mammalia > Pholidota > Manidae > Smutsia > Smutsia gigantea. Next base: position 28,353 of record JAVSCE010016139.1, read on the forward strand.
AAACTAAGGAAATCTGAATTAAGTATGGGCTTTAGTTACTATACAGTATCAATACTGAATCATTCATTATAAGAAATGTACCATTCTAATATGAATGTTAATGATAGGGAACCTGAGTGTGGGTATATGGCATCTCTGTACATCTTTGCAATTTTTCTCTAAGTGGACAACTATTCTAAAGTGAAAATTGACTAAAAAATCATTAAAGAAAAACATTAGGAACAGAAATCAGATCTAGGCAGTCCAGAGACCATGATAGTATTGTTTTCCTAAAAGAATCACTTAATTTCTCTGTAGATTAAAGTCCTTAACTCTTCATAGGAACAGTTAATTTTCTTCTTTAAGAAAACTCCAGTACAATAGAGTGAGGGAGAATGAAGAATTATTTCTTCCTTCTTTCTTCTTCCCTTTCTTCTTTCCCTCCTTCCTTCATTTTTCTATTCTTTCTTTTTATAGTTTTAATGAGAGTCACTTAAACTTTAGCCTAATTCTTATAGGAACACTTACATTTTCAGAATTTGTTTCTGCTATTTAAAGCAAAGTTAAAGTTTCTCAAAAGACTTCTGCTACAGGGAGTCATTCCATTAATATCTGTTAAAAATCATATATAGATTTATGATACATTTACCTAATAAGAAGATAGAGGGGAAAGCTCCCATCTTTTGAGGAGAGTAAGCAAGGACTATTTTATGCTTTTATAGAGGGAAATGGGATACAGAAAGATTATGCAATTAATAAAGGATATTATGGGTGACTACTTCTACAATACTTTCTCCAGATAATCGTACTTGTCTTTAGATACTTCTTTTTTCTCTGTTCTTTCTCAATAGTCTGTCTGTTCTTAAAAGTAATCAAGACATACATATATATATATATATATATATATATATACATATATATATATATATATTGTTTTTACTTATAGGTCATGCTAATCTCTGTATCGTTTCAATTTTAGTATATGTGCTGCAGAAATTAGCACGATCAAGACATATATTTAAAAATCATTGTTTTAAACAAATGAGTGCAAAGAAGCCAAAAGAGGTTAATTGATTCCCTAAATTTCATAACCACTACTCAAAGAATCCAAACTAGAATCAAACCACATTGGCATCTGAGATCTTTCCTTATTATGTAACAGTGATTCTACTTTAGAATTAGTTATATAAGAAAGTGGTGATATCTAATGAAATATTTTCATCTAAGTTATTATTAAATAAAAAAAATTCAGGTAGAGCTCTTGAAAATACACCTCAATTAACACCAGAGGAAGTTTAAAGAAATAAGAAACTATGTGCTAAAATTAAAACATAATGAGCATCTAGAAAGTTGTAGAAGCATTTCCCCCCTAAAGTCTTTAAAAGAAGAATATTTTTGAGTCCAAATTTGAGTTATAGTTTAGATAAAATCATGCATATTGATACATTGTTTCTACTTTTTCTTGTTAGTTTAAAAAGAAACAAATATATATTTTCTGGTAGAATATAATAGAAGATTTTATCATAATAATTTTGGCAGTTCAAAAAAATAATAATATATTTTTAAAAACATTCATCAGGATTGTTTCAATTCTCTACCACACAATATGGTATGTTCTGACATGGAGTTAATACTAATGATTTTGGAAAAATATGAAATCATGTGTCAAAAAGAAATAGATTGTTATAAATAAATACTGAAATCTAAACAGAGTATGACTTTAAATGCTTAATACAAAAATATTAGTTGAATCACCCAAATTCTAGCTCTGAGTGTTTGTGTGATCTGAGAATATTTTGTTATTATCAAAAATTTCAAATAGGCTATAAATCAGGTATCTTTGTTTCAGTGTTTTAGTTTGTGGTGTTATACCTCTGAGGGTTAATGTTTTCTATTATCAAATCATCATTTCTATCATTTCATTTCATTTTCTATAATTTCTATCATTCCACGAATATTATTTATTTCCAAACTATGTACCAGACACTAGGGATACAAAAATGAAAATAACTGGAAGATATCACTGACATCATGGATCTTAAAATATATGAGGGTGACAAATAACAAACAAGATAAAAAAGTAAAATATATAGTGATATGTACTAAGAAGGAAAAATAATGCAGAAGGAGAATCAGATTTTAGACAAGGAGGTCAGAGGAGTCTTGTACGAGAACATGCCTTTTGTAAAGAATTAATCTCTAAGTTAACAATTCAGTAAGAGAGAAGATTTGAAAAAGAAAAGAAAATAGAGGCCCAGTGGTTGGTGTGTGCATGGCTTATTTGATAAACTGTAAGACAGTTGTTATGGTTAATGGGAGAAAGCAAGGGGGACAGTAGTAGAAGATGAGATCCCAGAAATAATGGGAGAAGGGAAAATCATGTAGGTCCTTCAAGGCCACTGAAAGAAATTTGGTTTTTCCTTTGAGTGATGTGGGAAGATATTGGATGGTTTAGAGCAGAGACATAACATCAACTGGCTTATATTTTAATTGATCACAGTGACTGCCATGTTGAGAGGAAACTGAAAAGTCAGAGGACAAAAAACAATTTCAAAGGCTATTTCAATAATCCATGTAAGAGAACTCGTTAGCTTGGATCAGAGTATGGGCAATTGTGGCATGAAAAGTGGGCTAATCTTGAATTTACTTTGAAGGAACACTTAGAGGATTTCCTGATGGGTTTGAAAAGCAAGTGAAAGGTGAATCAAAAATGACTCAACAAATTTGGCTTACATAACTGGAAAAATAAGGTTGCCATTAGCTGAGATGTGGAATTGTCATGGGAGAACAATGAGTTAGGAGGGAATATTAGGGCTTAGTTTTGGATATGTACATTTGGGATAATTATTGCACATCTAACTACAGGTAAGAAGTGGAAAGTTGAATACATGAATGTGAAGTACACAGTGGAGTCCTAGAATAGAAATAAAAATTAGGAATTCATCAGCATGCAGGTATTTTTTTAAAACCTCAAGATTGGATTAAATTATACAAGGAGTTAAGACAAAATTTATGATGAAATTCAAAGAGAAAGTCTTAGAGAAATCTAAATGATAGAAGTTGGGGAGATGGGAAGTCAGCAGCAAGAATAAGACTGATAGAAAACAAGGTGAGTGAGGTACTCTGGAAGCTAAGTGGAGAAATTCTTTAGAGAAGAGAGAGTGACCCCCATGGTCAAAGGCTGCTCATGGATCAAGTAAGATAAGGGCCAATAAATTGGATTTAGAATCTATTAGTGAGGTCTTTGGCAACTCCAGCAAGAGCAGTTTCTTTGTGGTGATGTGGGAAAAAGAAAAATCTGATTGGAATGTGTTCATGAGAGGGGAAGAGAGAAATTGGAAGTAGCAGGTATAAAGAATTCTTTCAAGGACAGTCATAGAAAAGGAAAGAAAATGGTATGGCAATGGGAGGGCAAAAGGGGTTAAGATACATCTGTTGTTTTTGTATTTTATTTAGATGGGAGAGATAATATCATGTTTGATGCTTCATTTGTTTCCTCTGGCTGCTATGACAAATCCACAAAATGGGTGGCGTAAGACAGTAGAAATTTATCCTTTTGTGGTTTTGGAGGCCAGAAGACTGAAATTAAGGTGTCAGCAGGACTGTATTATCCCACAGGTTCTAGGGAGAAGCCTTCCTTGCTTCTTCCAGCTTCTGGTGGCTTCAGGCATCAGGCATTCCTTGGCCTCCTGGCCTCCTTGGCCCCCTTGCCTTCTTGGCCTCCAGGTCCCCTTGGCCTCCTTGGTCTCCTGGTCTCCTTGGCTGTGTCACTCCCTGGTCATGTGGCCTCTTCCTATTCTTGTGTCTCCATCTCCTCTTCAGGAAATTAGTCACTGAATTTAGTGCATGCCTGAGTGGTCCGTTATGATCTCTCATCTCAAGATCCTGCATCACATCTGCACAGACTCATTTTTCAAATAAAGTAACATTCACAGGGTCTGAGTAGTGCGATATGGACATGTCTTTCTGAGGGGGCATCACTCAACCCAGATACTGTTGGAAATAACTCATCTGAGAGGGAAAAACCAAGGATACGAGAGAGGCAGAGACAGACTGGGGCCACCACTCTGCAGAACACAATATTCCTTTCTTACATCTGTCTACAAGTCCAGTGTGAGACGTCAGGTAAAGTCTGGGTCTCTCCCTCATCTGGTAAGATCCTTCCACATGCTGCATTCAGAGTGCCTTCATCACTCCCTTTTGGATATCCTTTTGGACTAAAGCTGTCATGCTGCTTTTACTTGTTGCTGGTAGTCATATGAGTAGCTGTTTGGTTGCCTGTAGTTTCCTTTGCATGGCCTGCTTGTGGGTAAAGACCTGGCAGCAGATGCTGCAGTTTTTGTTTGATCACTTTTCCAGGAGAGTGATGGGAGCCTGGGGCAGGGGGAGGGAAGACACAGTGGGCACAGTACTCTAGAAGCCAATCTTCTGGGTGTGGGCACCCCATTTCTTCCAGGGTCTCACCAGCTACCTTGGGCATTGGCTGCTAATTCCAACTCACAGTAGGACCCTCACTGCTTTTGAGGTGTCTGCCTTCACAGCTATTGCCTGACACAAATTAGCAGTGTACAGGGGAACAATTTCCTGGCTGCCTCTATGACAATGACCAAACTAATACATCGCTGGCTGCCACCACATCAGCTCCTGTCTTTTCTGCTGTTTCTCTCCACGAGCCTTTTGTTACAGAAATATGCTTTAGCACACAGTTTAAGCTATGGATTTTCTCTTCAAATTAATTTTTTCTGTTTTCTATGTCTGAAGGATTATGTATAGTTTATGAGACACGGTTCCATTTTTGAATTTTTAAAATTATTTCTAGAAATTTGGTATTGGGTAGGCAGGCTTGTTTCATCTTTGAATAGAACTGGAAATTGTTTTTCAAGAAAAAGGTAGGGACTTTTGTTAAGCTAAGGAAAGGGAAAGGCTTTTTATATAGGGAGAAATCCTGTAACTAATGTGCACAGTTTGAGCTGTCCTTCATACAGATTTCGGGAAATTGTTACCACAAGTAGTTATAAGCAGAATTTTGTAGACTTATATATTTATCAGCCACTATTAACCTCTACCAATGTTTTTAGGGTATAATTTAGCATTATTTTACTTTTTCACAATCACTTATTAAACAAATGTGGGATAGAGACAAAAGAAAGCATTTGTGATCATTTCCATTTACGTAAATTGCTGGGGCCACATTGGATAAAAGAAAATTGAGGTCTTATTTGAAGTAGTTACTTAAAAATATAAGCAATAGAAGGAAAAATCTTAAATTATATATTCAACCCTTTGTTTCTTGAACAGTATAGAGAAATGATGAAAAGCAATTAGGCTGCTCACCTGTCTGAAGTATTGCATATTAATCATAGGAAATGATTTTATAACACAAAAAGCCACACTGGGGGTATGTTTCTAGTGCCTGTTACCATTCTAGGGACAACAGAAACAACAAATAAGTCAGAGAGACAAATGTATTAGGGAGAAGCCATGTGGAATAGATTTTTTAAGCAGTCACCTTTTCTTAAAATAGAGTAGACTTTGGCAAAGTATATTTCTAATGTTTCTTCACTTACCTGCAGTATTCTTAAAAGCCCAGACCCCTTATACCCAGACCTCATATCCCAGAAAAGTTAATAAATGCTAGGTTGAAGAAGCAAACCACAGGAGTGTGTGTTGTGGGGGTCAAAGCTAAGAGGGAAAGCTCTAAGAGAGAAGAGGAAGAAAGAATGAAGAGAAAAAAAATCTGTTGAGCACATATTTTGCGACATAGCACTTGCATATATTTTCTCATATAATTCACACAACACCTCCGAATAGCAGACACAACTGCGATGAGTTCCTCTTCCTAGCAATATCTCTCATTTGGCAGGCCACCTTTCAATGTTGATGACAGCTTTTCCTATATGAAGAGAAGGTATAGCGATTTTGAAAGATTCTATGACAGCACGGAAATTTGTTTATTTTAAAAGTTATCTGTATTTTTAGCTGGTTGGCTTAGAAGGAAAGAAAACTCCTTCTTAGAATATCTCTTTTGTGTTAAAATTATTTGTGGGTTCATTTACATAACAAAGTCATGGTTTTGAGAAAAGAGAGTGGATGGGGAAAGTCTAAGCAAAACTTAAGAGTTAAAATAATTGTGAAATATGGTTACCTAAGCTTTGGCAGTGGCTGTTGGTATCATAAGGACTGAGAAAGAACTAAAAAGTGTAAGGTCCCAGCAATGTGACAGGGTAGCCAGGGCTCGGGCAAATCTATATTGAACTGAGAGCCTTATGTTATAGAATAATGTTATCTAATATTCAGTTTTCTCTTGTTTCATACCTTTCTTATGATTGCTGTCAAGGGCATGTACTAGCTGGATGCTTATAAATATTTATTTAAATCCTGGAACACATGACAACATTTGTCAGCCTTCCTTGGACTTCAGATGGGATATGTTACTGGTTCTGCAATATGCAGAAGTGAAATATGCCCCTTCCTATCCTGGCTATAAAGTGTTTATGTCATCCTCTATCCTTGCTTTGCTTTTTGGGAAGCTGAATGCAGAAGATTCCTGAATGGTGGGGTGGCTGATGTAGATGGTTTCACAGGGGCAATTGAACAATGATATAAATGAAACCTGGTTCTCAGAATTACTTCTTGGTGGAGAGCCACCAAGAAGATTCACCAACATATAATTGTGAAGAGAACTGAGATTCATTGTGTAAAAATTACTGAGATTTAGGGGTTGTCACAACAGCTGGAGTTAGCATCATAACTATAGCTTTAATACATTTGTCATTACCCCAAGTCTTGAGTAAAATATGCTTTATTCCAAATTGTTATTTTAGTGCTACTTTGGGGGATAGCAAAAAATGTTGGTAGCTTGGGAATTCTATGGAATTGCCATCAGGAGAGAAAACATAGGTCTATGATGGTGCTGGGAGCCATAACAAAGAGTTAGCAGGAAACAAACAAAACAAAACCTAAAAAAGAAAACAAAAACCCAGAGCCTATAAAGATACAGAAGAAGAATAGAACAACCTCTTTTTCCAAACTGTACTGAAAAAACATAATCCTTGAAGGATGACAGCAAGTGGAGGTAGAGAAGGACGTTCCTTTCTGCTTTTACATGAGATGAGGACTCAATCCACTTTACATGATTTTAAACCAAGTGTGACCCAGAAATCCTGAAGGCATGATGATATTAGGGTGAGAAACTTCATAACAGCTCTTCTACCATCCAGGGACCTTCATGTGGACTGGGTTACGTAATGTAAAACTTGTCTTTTTTCAGTCTTTTTGAAGTACTCATTTCAATATGCCATACTCTATTTGACTTGAAGAAACTTTACAAAGGTGGCAGCCTACTAAAATTTCTTTAAGGATTATCTTTTGGACAAGGTATATGGGATACCATCAGCTTCCTGCTTCTATGGAGATAAGTAAGTTTCTTTTGGGAACTTTTAAAACAGGTAGCTACCTGGATCCCACCATGAGAGAATCTGCATTAACTGGGCAAGACAAGATACTTTAAACTTCTGCTGATAATTCTAATGTGCGGCCAGATAGGGTTACGGCCCTAAAGCCAATGTAGAGTGGTATAAGTGAGACATGGGGAAATTTTATACCCCTTTAAGATAACTACCAAGCGTCATCACTTTAGGAATCCTACATTGGAAGGACAGTTCCTGCTGTGCAGGAAGCTCAGTAAATGTGTTCATTTGGTACATTCAGAGGCAACTGTCTCCAGTGTATTTCCTAATTTCCCATTCATCCCTAAACAATGGTCCAAGTTTCATATAAAAACTCTGGAAATGCTGTGAGTACATTGTATGGGATATTTTAGTACTGCTTAAATTCAGATTCCATGTAAGATATTCAGTTACTTGAACTTTTCTACCACAAGAGGAAACCTAGTAGTCCCATGGCCAGGATTTTATTCAAGAATTCCATTAAATGATTAATTTTCTTTAAGTTTTCCATTAAATTTAGAAACAGGTGGCTCACATCAGAATCTTTCAAAAGTGTCTAGCGTAACAGCCACTAAGTTTTGCTTTCAATAGACATTTCATTGCAAGTACCCATGTTTAATAATTTAAGTACTGTTTCAGGATAGTGTGCCATAGATTGCCAGTGTTTCTTCAAATTAGGTAAACCAGATCCCACTGACTTCAAACTCTAGGTCAGAAAAGCACTTCAGATCCTCATTTCTTTTAGCTTATTTACCTGTAACCATTTCTTTTACCAATTACTATATTGATCACTGTTGTTAGTTGCAGACAACAAAATTCCCTCAAGTTAGATGTTTTTAGGAAATAATAGTCAGTGTACAGAATTTCTAGGAGTAGCTTATAATCTGGTTGGACACGTAAAATAAATGTCCAGCCACAACATAGGATTGTTTCTGTTGGGCAAGAAAATAATTTGACATCACTTTGAAATGTATCTTCTCAACCGTACTGACATCTACACCCACATATTTGCACCTATGTGCCTAGGAAGTTGGCAATGGATCCTTTTTCACTGATGTCCTATAATTTCTTAAACTTGAATAGAACAAATATATGTATCTCAGTATTTTCCTTGTCCTTTAGCTGAAATTTGCCTTTTATTAAATTTTGAATGTAAACTGCAAACTATAAGAGTATTAGTGCTACCCATGACTACCAAAGAGGTCAATGGCACAAAAAATAATTAAGAATCCCTGACTTAGAAGAACTAAATGCCTTGGTCTTAAGCCCTGATTTCCCTGAATGAAGGTTTGAAACTGGCTCATTTTTGCCTTTTACATCTTATGTGGTGACTGTTTGGTAGAACCTAGATCTCATGAGAAAAAAATAGCCATAGGTAGGTACAGGAAATATAGAGCATTCTAGCATCTATAATATAAACAAGGTTTTATTGGAAAGATGATTAGGAAGCTCACTGAATTCAAGGAAGTGATGAAAAACCTTGAAGAATATAAAAAGTACCCCTATTATACTTGATTGTGTCTTTAGTTAATAATTTAGCACTTTTAAAAAAATGATTTGCCTTAATAGCATAAAATACCTGAAATACCCAGGTGCTGTCAAGTCTTCAGGCTGTGAGGGGTAAGAGGGCCCTGTCACTGTTAACTTACTTGCCCTAAATCACACAGTATCAGAAAAGCAGAATGTAAAACTGGAAAATTTGTCTCCAGAGTCCTTTTAATTGCCTCTCTATACTGCCTTTCATACTAATCATGAGATGGATTACTATGATCTAGAAAGGCCAGGTGCCCGCCTTGGACTGATAACCATTGCTTGAAAAGTAGTATCTATTAAAGAAAGAAAAGAAGGAAGAATTACTAGAAAACTAGACAAGAAAGGACACCAAGATTTCATGTCTAATCAGTGTCATGATTGGATCAGAAACTTCCATATTCTTAATCTATGACTCAAATTGTGGACTAATGCCTCTTGAATTCCTTAGAGCACATTTTTCTCCTATAATTTACTGTCCTTTATTTAATTTCCTCTTCAATTTATCAGTGCATTAACTTCTAAAATAAAGCTTTAAAATCTTATTCATGTATGTTTGATATCACTAAACTGTTTTAGATTAAAATAGGCTGTGCTCTACACTACTATTTTCTTTAAAGATTTTTGGTTCACTTTCCAAAGAGTAGCAGAGAGAACATTTGAGCATTTGCAAGGCCACTTTGAATTTCACCACTGCGGTCTTTCTGTTATAGCTGCTTGTTTATGGAGCCAACTGTCACTGTTCCATGTCTTAGGTATTGCACAGTATTATTGGCAACAAAAGCTTAACATTTAATATCTCTTACAGATAACCGGCATTACTTTTCTTCATAGTTTATTTCCTGAATTTAATTATATAGTTTTATTTTTTCCAAATTCTTTGTTATTTTTCTTAATAATTATACTTAAATTGACTTTAAAATTTCCTTAAAGATCCAATATCACTCCAATATGCCTTTACTGAGTACCGACTATATCATGTACTATGCTGTTTTCTAGGATAATGAAAAGGAAGGCATGTTTCCTTTGTGTAATCTAACACTGCTTTGATTATTTATTTTATTAACACAACATACATGGGCACACACATATATACATATATGAAATAAATAGGTATGGTATTATCCTAGCCAACAAATAATTGTTATAGCATACATCACATTTATGTATGTATCTATATCTGTCTATATCAATATCTATATATACATATGTATTATTTTGGATATATATATATATATATCTCCAAGAATAAATGTGTGTGTGCATATATACATATATATATGCATACATATGCATAATATTCTTTATATATAATGTACATAATATATAAATATGTATTAATTGATACAGATACAAATATGAGTATGTGTGTATTTATATATACATATGGATATTTATATAAACAAATATGAGAGTATGTGTGATTTATATACACATATATATTTACATAAGCATAAAGAAATATATATATGATCTCCAAGGAATAAAGAGGTTACATCTTCTGTTCACTAGAGATTTTCTATATATACGTGTATGTGTGTATATATATATACTTTTATATATAAATATATGTAGTGTGTGCAAGTGTGTGTGTGTGTGTGTGTGTGTGTGTGTGACAAAAAATTAATATGGATAGTTCTAATATACCATGAGGGGACACACACACACATACATACATATAAAGCCAAAGAATAAAACAATTTTTTTTCTTCTAATGTTGGTTTAGAAAGAATGGGCTGATGCTTCTAAAAACTTTACATATAGTAATGAAATTTATGAGACCTCTTGAAAAATACCTTTGCATTTTTCCTCACACCTTGCCTGCTTTTCTTTTTTTAGCTCAAAACATTGTTAGATTTATCTGTGGTTCCTCTGATGGAGAAGCTTTGTGTGAAGGGTGATGCTAAGCCTTTGAAAAAGTTAGTTGTGTTTGAGTGAAAACAAGGAAAATCTAATGATGTCTAATATCATGAGGGCATGTTTTTCTTACACCACAAAAAATCTAGAGTAAGCACTTCCAGGTTTCATTCAATGGCTCAAACATGTTGTTAAGGACACAGATTTTGTTTTTTCCAACCTACAATAGCTTGTTCTCCAGCCTGTTGGTTTTTCAACATCAGAGAAGAAGCACGACTCTCACCACTCCCAGTCTTTCACCAGAAGCCCAAGCTAAAAGGAAGTAAGCAGACAGAAAAGAAAGTCTGATTTTATCAGTTAAAAAAAATGCCCTACATGCCTTCAATCATTTTTCGCTTACATTTGAAATGTGCATTTGTTTTTGAGAATATTCAGTTCTCTTAGATGAATAAATCTGTAGTTTGTAAAACAGTTAAAACTATTGAAGACGTTGTTATAGATAAGTAACCAGTAAGCAAAGAGTTCGCTAGACATAGGCAGAATTTTTAAGATACTACTTTTAATATTATTTAATACATAGAACATGTGTGTGTTAAACTAGGTAGAAAGGAATGGAAGGACCAAGAGATACCTAATCTTCATGAGGCACCTATGTACTAAATATTTATGATATATCTAAACATACATGTGACTCAATATACAGGAGTCTCAAAATATTCAGACAGTAAATATTTATGAGCTCTTATTTGGCCACTCTATAGTAATAGCCATTCTAGCTCCATTCTCTGCTAAAGATATACAAACACATCCCATGCTTATTCACCAGGATATTTGCCAAGATACCACTTTGGCCAGAGGTACTTTTTCCTGTGTCTTTCCAATGAAGCAAGTGTCCTTGTCCTTGGACAACTCTGTCTTTTGGCCCCACTGCTAGAGTTTGAACTCTGGTCCTCACAGCTACACCATTAGCAGAGAAAGTTGGTAGTAGAGAAAGAGGCAGGACATATGAACATTACCTACCCAGAATTTAGGCAAAGTGGTCCTTCTGTCTTGCTTACATTTTATCCAAAATGTATTAATTAATCCCTCTTCTCTCCCTTGCTTTCACTGTATTTTAAATTGATTTTGGTAATCCTTATGACTGTGGTTTTTAAACTTTTCTGTTCCACAGTTTTTGGGATCGGGTGCCTATAGTGTATATGGAAGCTACCATTGTATCAAGGTCATTTCCCACATGACAATATGTAACTGGCCAGGGACGGATCTCAGAGCCATTCCAAGTGGCAAGGGAGATTGAGAAAATAAAGATCTGTCAGAGGAAATTAATTTGCCAAGATAGACTTATATTCAGTGGAAGGCTTATCCCTTGCAACTGGTCACAATGTTACAGAACAAAACTGAGGTTCTATTAGCAAGAAGTTACAGTGTAACATGACTTCTGGTGACCAATTTTAGTATCTGACACAGAATTATCTTCTTCGTTTGTAAGTTTGTGCTTCACAGTCTAGTTAACATGTTTTTCCATGTGGAGTAACAGTCTCATGCTTTTGTAGATGAGGAAATACAAACATGGAGATATATAAATAACTGAAGTTCACAACAGATATTATCAAGTTAAAGCAAAACAACTTTATTTTGAGTTAGCTCTGTTACTTTACATTTTATCTATTTTTTTAATAGAAAGTAATTTCTGAAATTTTAACATTTATGATTAAGAAAAATTCCTGAAATATAACACTTTTATTATTGTTGAATGAGGTAGAGATGGTACAGAGCAAGAAGGATAGACATTGACATGTTCTATGCCTCTGTTGAGTTTGTTATGAATTTTAAAAGAAAATATGTAGAAGAATTATTCAGGTTAGAGATGCCTGATTTGTGCATAAGGTATGAAGTTTAAAATAGGAATAAAAATAACTTACAGCCTTATTTTAAAAGTTGAATATGAACATGAGATGCCCAGCATAGCACTTGCCTCATATTGTGGACTAAATGAATGAATAGTTATTATTACCATTATTAGTACTATTGTTGACATTAATGAATTTCAATGTCATGGAAAGAATGCAATTTAGAAAGAAGTATAGGTTTACTGTAGAATAAGAAATCTTAAACTTACTAAATGTCATTTAAGACACATTTATTAACTGCTTATAAAAATTCACTTTAGCATTCCTTTCAAGTAAGCTACCCAGGTGCATTGAACATACTATTACTTTGCAAAGCTGATGAGTAAGAGCAAGTGATTTGGGTAGTAAAATTGTGAAAGAAGTGTGTGGACATTTAGTAATTGTGCTGAGGGATTAAAGCAATTATAGAAAAAATTCAGGCTAAAGTACCATTGAAGAGGATTTTTTAAACATTTATTATGCAGATGACTCACCTAAAATGGGTAACTGCTCTGACTATTGCTCAAGACTGTTTAATTTCCTTAAATGACTTAATCACTGAAAACTTCATGTAGAAGTTTGGGTTTCAGGTAATTATTGAAGGAGAAAGAAAAGTTACTGGCAGTAGATCTCAGTTTGAAATTAGGAATAAAATGAGAACAATAAAACACGCACCGTGAAATTTCTCTCAAGGTTAATGATAATTCAGTTTTAGGAATTATATACTGAGACATGGCTGGCTCTTTGCAAGACTAAAGTAAGTGAAGTTTAGCTTTGGTGCATCCAGTCACTACTTATTCCCTTTGTTTTACTCTGTGGAAATCCTCACACCCTCCATCATCCCCGTCTTTTTAATGTTACTAGTGATGATGTACTCCCACTCCTACCTGGTCTGAGGTGTATACACTAGTAAGCGTGTTTTCCAAGGGTACTTGCACTGTAAGTCTAAACTCCAGTGATGGAATGCAAATCTGCCTTTCATCAACTGCATTTTAAGGGAAGGAAGGAACATGTTGTTTTGTTCTGTTTTTCAGGAATAAGGAAGAAAGAGATAGAGACACCTTCCAGTATTTTGAAATTAAAAGCTTCTAGGTATATGTATTAGGTTTCCCAGATGAGTCCTAGTTTACGTTCATTGTTCTGTCATACTTATTAATTGTGTCCCATTGAACATTAAAAAATGTCATGGGTTAGAGGATAAGTTATATAGCCAACTAATTACAGAAATCTATTTATTTTATGCCTAAAATTAATGGATTATTTAGACAAAAAAAAAATTTAAACACACTTTATTTAAACATTTAAAAATATTATCTGAGTAATATATATATATTTGTAAAGCTAATGTCCCAATTAATATGCAATGCTTATTCTGTTCACTTTTAAATCCCACTGGGAAAGCATTCTATAGGTCTCTGGTCAGGAGATGAGGTAGGTACTTTGATTAATCTCAGATTCTGCTCTCTGGATGATGAGCAGAATTTAAGTTGATTCGGGTCATCATTATGATTGTGGTTTTTAAACTTCTTTGTTCCATGGTTTTTGTTCCATGGCGTTCCATCGATAGGGTGCCTATAGTGTATGTGGAAGGAGAGGGAGAAAGAACATGAAACGTTTTGAAGTGTATTTTCATTGCTTCAACCCAGAAGTGACACACCCCCTTGCTCTCTCTGTGACCCCTGACCCCAGGTTCTGAGAGGTTCTTTCTCTTTGACTATCTTTCTTGATAACAACTGAGATGAATATTAGAAAATAGGCCTTTCTTGGGGCTATATAGCTTTTAGGTCAGCTTCCTATTGGCTTAGATTTCTTGATTTAATGGAGTTAACCTATTAAAAGATAGTTAGCATCTGGGTTAGGATACTGGGTAAGAATGTTTCCTGTAAAATAGGTTTTTGATCTCAAGTCATTATCAAGCCTTTTGAGCAACAGGTCTAAATCCACACTTGGGAATCTTCTTATCAGTTAAAAGCTGACAAATTGATCCTTGTTTGTGAGGCTCCTATGTCGTATATTTCACTTAGTTCTAAACCAAGAATGAAAGAAGTGTCGATTATTCATCTAAAATCTCACCAAAATTACTTATATTGCATTCTAAAGGTATTAAATTTTATTTATGCATCTAGTAAAGATGGTTTTGTACATCATGTCTTCTCAAGGCTGGTTAAACTACTCTAAAGCATGTCTATCTTAATGTAAATCTTTTGACGAGTAGAAATTTTTGAATGTTACAGTAGATTAAGCTCATTACTTAAATTATTCACAGGGGTATTAGTAAAGTAAAAATATTTTATGCATGTTAAAGTAATTATTGTGTGCCCTTCTGATAAATTACTGTTATTAAATATGATATATTTCTGACTAAAAATTTATGTGTATGTGGATAAATAAATTTGGGAGGAAATAATATTTTTTAAAAATTTAAAGAAATTAACATCTAAGTTTCATGTTTGAGTGTTTCTGGTCTTGATGTAGTATTTCAATTAATTTTTAATAAACATTTTCTTTGAATGCCTTTCTAGAGACCATATAGGACTTGCATTTTGCTTAGCTAGCAGTTTCACTTTCACCCTTTAGTCTTTATTGGTGATGCAAACCAGCTTTTGGCGACACCATTAAGTAGAAAGATAGACATGAGCAGCCAGAAGAAGGGAATATAAGGTTCAAAGGAAAAGCTGCACAGATAAGTTTCAAAGGAAAACTGCCCAGGTAGGAGGTCCCATGTGAAGACCACAAAGGCTTTGCAGGGCTATAACTTCCTTGCCTATTGGGATCAGGCCACACTGGTCCCACCCAGATCCCAATGTGGCCAAAATTGAACAGAACTAAGAATTGCCCAAGTCACACCTCATCATAGGAAAGGACGTGCATCTCATGAAAGGAGAGCAATAGTTATATAGATGGACCTGTCCATCAAATGACCCCACCTTGTCAATCACAGCAGTGCCTCCTAGCCAGACTGTCATAAAAAGGCCTCCCACCTAAAGGATCAGGGCCTTTGTTTCACCTTGACTGACCTGCTCCTCCCTTGGAGTATATTCTAATAAAACTTCTACTCTGCTTTGCTATTGTATTTCTGCCTTTCAATACTTTGTTGCTGTGGGGACAATAACTGAGAACAAACTCAACCTGTAACAGTACCTTTCTGCCAATTTCATGACCCTTAATAATGATGATTTCTTTATTATCATTCTCTTCCTTTCTGGCTGATGTGAATGAGAATTACCTTTAAAAAAAAAAAAATTCTCCCTGAAAGGAAAGGCCTACTATCAGAAACCTAACTTTGTGTAGTTACATTCTCATTCAGTTAATTCTGCTTTTAAACATACTTTTCCATAAATGTTTCAATACCACTGAAAATACCATCTGAAGGAATCATACAAGAATATATTTATAAATTTTTTCTCAATAAGTCTAATTTATTCCACTCAGTTTGGTCCAAATTTGTAATCTAGTCTTTATTAAGGAAGTTTTTAAATACATTTCTCTGGGATTTCATTTTAAATATTTAAGAACCTCTCAAGTAGGAGGAAAAGTAACAGCTATATAACTGTCTTCACAGTTGATACCAGGAGTTTTCTTATAATACAGCAGTAGTAATGTCTTGCATTCATTCTGTGCTTTTTCTAGATTGATTACTGGACTACTGGGTTGAAACCTTAAAATAGATTATAAAACTTAATCATCATAACCACACAAGGAATTAAACAATATACCTCCACTTCATAGTAAAGAACCTAACTCTTAAGGAGATTACATAATTTGACAAAGGATATGCATCCAAAAGGCACCCACAGGATTCTATTGTGATTCTTTGTAACTTCAAAGCTATTCGACTTACACCCTACTTAAAAAAATTTATGTTGTGTAGACCCATTGGACCAAGCACAGTGCTCAGTGCTGAGTTTGGTTTACTATAACTGAGCAAGTCATATATACCAATAAGTACTATTTTCAACCTAGATCTTAGCAATATATTGACTAATTTGTCTTCTAAATTACATTAAAAATCAATGAAAATCTTGCAAGTGTTTGGAATGAAAAGAACTCTATAAATGGGAACTAAATATTTTTCTGTGTTCTTTAATGTCCTTCCTGTGACTGTCAAGAGAATAATTGCTTTTCCAAAGCTACAGTTCTAAGGCTTTCCTCTGTCTGTAGACAGGCATCAACAGATGACTGTCTGCAGGTATTTGCCTGAGGGAAGCTCTTGAATGTCAGTGCAAATCAGGACAGTTTCCTCAACCTTAGAAAGTAACTGGCAGAATTTTGCAGGCATAGCTATATTTTAAGACAGTAGAACTGCACATTATATCAATAAGTTTATATTAGCAAATTGACCTTGATAGCGGTTGTTTTATAATTTCTTTATAATACACTTTATTTTAAGGCATATTACAAGTCTACCTTTACTGACCTGCCCCTCCCTTGGAGTATATTCTAATAAAACTTCCACTCTGCTTCGCTATTGTGTTTCTGCCTTTCAATACTTTGTTGCTGTGGGGACAATAACTGAGAACAAACTCAACCTGTAACAGTACCTTTCTGCCAATTTCATGACCCTTAATAATGATGATTTCTTTTTATCATTCTCTTCCTTTCTTGTTGATGTGAATGAGAATTACTTAAAAAAAAAAAAGTTTCTCCCTGAAAGGAAAGGCCTACTATCAGAAATCTAACTTTGTGTAGTTATATTCTCATTCAGTTAATTCTGCTTTAAACATACTTTTCCATAAATGTTTCAATACCACTGAAAATACCATCTGAAGGAATCATACAAGAATATATTTATAAATTTTTTCTCAATAAGTCTAATTTATTCCACTCAGTTCGGTCCAAATTTGTAATCTAGTCTTTATTAAGGAAGTTTTTAAATACATTTCTCTGGGATTTCATTTTAAATATTTAAGAACCTCTTAAGTAGGAGGAAAAGTAACAGCTATATAACTGTCTTCAGTTATATAAAAACTAAAAATGTCAATGATTGTGGCTATGGTTTAAAGCATATTTACATGATTTCTAAAAATATAACTTACAGGTTGTTTGTATTATGTTTTTTGACCAATGTGAATATACAAAATTTGAAATAACATTCCTAATAATAATTACAGCTTAACTTTGTACTAAATGTTTGAATGCTAAATTAGACAATCTTTTTGTAAGATTACATTCTGTAAGGGCATTTTGATTTTAAAAATAATCCCCCAAACAGAATCCTAAACTAGCATTATCATTTACATATTTTATCAGTTACTTTTTGTTCTTCAAAAGAAATGGTATAAATTTCTAATGACTTGTGACCCAGCCACCTGCTATTCTAAAGGATGTTTTTCTCTTCACAAGTAACATAATGTGCTAATTAACTGTTAAAACTTGGGGTAGGGGGTTGAGAAATCAAAATGGTAATGTGTTATGGTGGAAAAAAAACAATACTTTTCTATTTAGATGCATTAATTTTACTATTCCTAGTGGGATAAAATTGGTGAAATTGTTATGTTAAGAAAAAACAATGTCACCTTTTAAATTACAATCTGGATAAGGATCTATGACACTCAGGCATTTGCACTAAAATACTTTACTATTCTTGAAGAAAATCAGCATTATTGCCAAAGGAATGGCATCAGAAGTAGTAATATACATTTGTTTTCCATCAACTGAGAGATACTTATATTTAAGCCTAAAATTTTAGTTTAAGATAGTGTCTTATTAGCTCTTAGAATTAATCTCTTCATGCTAAATAGTTATCAAGACTTAAAAAGAATACAGTTTACAACACTGGAAGCTAAGACTGGCTGACAACTCATTGCCAGAACATAAAAAAAAATATCATGGCTAATAGCATTGCACATGTTTGAAAGCAGTAATGAGACACAGACAAAGTGAAAGGTTAGACATATATCATTCTGTTTCCCTGGAGTCATAGAAGGATACACCTTATGATTAATTCTCAGGCATTGATACATTACAAGAAAGGACTAAGTAGTCCAGTATGGTGGGGCAGTTTATAGTGAATCCCAGGATGTATAGATTTCACAAGAAAGGATGCTTTCATGAAAGTGGAAACTTTTGCAGGAGAAATTAATTTTCTAGAAAATGCAGCATTTTTTGCTCATCATTTTCCAAATTATCACAGCATCAACTTGGTTGTAGAGCAGAGGAAACTCACATTACTTGTGCTAAATGCTGGGAGTTATGCGAGAGGTATATACACTGATCAGCTGTCTAGATATGGATAAATGGGAGGATTCAACTGGCAACTCTATGGCCAAGAAATACAAGGTATACTTTTGGTTGACACAAAACAGAATACCATGCCTCTCTCCTCATCCAAGAATGATTAACAATAAAAATCAATATGTGGCATATATGAGTTTCTTCAGAGTAAAGACACATTACTAAAAGCTCAGAAGAAGGACATATCTCTGAACAAAGATAAATGTGAGGTGATAGATGTGTTAATTAACTAGATGTGTTAACTGCATGTACATGTATATAATTCATCATAATGCACATTTTAAATCTTATAATTTTATATGTCAATCATGCCTCAGTAAAGCTGAAAAAATAACTTAATCCTGAACAAAATAATATGTAAGAATAATATTCAAACAAACAGAAGAATAATAAAGTCCAGTCTTAGTACAGGAACATAAAATCATGCTAAATTACTTTCATATAGGTGGGAGCAAGTATGTAGAACAGTGAGATCATAGAAACATTACAAATAATATATATATTATTATTTTCATTGATCATATATATTGATACATGTAAATAAATTTAAAAATTCCAATGATGCAGGTAGTGTCTTGGTTTGAAGGGGAAACACCAATTCAAAAAACAAGACATAATTTGGTTAGGCAAATAATCATTAAATAACTGTAAAAATAAGTCAAAGAACAACCTTATAAAATATTTCAGGGCCAGACAAGTTTCAAACATTTCAGAATAAAAGTAATCAGTAAGCCAAATTTTCCACAGCATCGAAAAAGAGGGAAAACTACCACAATTATTTTCATGATGCATAACCATATTTTAAGTCGATAGATTGCAACCACGAAGAAAAGCATCGCTCAAACTTCCTCTGGTAAGCAATGTCTAAGATGGTCTTCAGTGGCTGTCATCTCCTGCTTTTTATATCTTTTTTCAATCCCTCCCTTTAATGGTGGGTTGGACAGGTGGGTTAGTGTCTCACTTCTAATGGGAAGAATACAGCAGAAGAAATAGGGATGTCACTTCTGTGATTAGGTTATAAAAAACAAGAGCTTCTGCCCTGGGGCCACACCCTCTCGCTCCCTCTCTGTCTTTCTCTCTTTCTCATCCTTCACTCTGGGGAAAGCATGCAAACCCATGGAGAGACCTGAGGAGGAACTATCTTCAGTTAACTACCAGCAAGGTCTGGAATCTCGCTGACAGTCACATGAGAGAACTTGGGAGTGAATTCTTCTCCCGTTGAGTCTTGAGATGACTGCAGCTGCTGCTGACACCTTGACCATAAACTCCTGGGAAATGCAGAACCAGAGGGATCCATCTAAGTGGCTCCTGAATTCCTAACTATATATGTATATGTATATGTATATGTATATGTATATGTATATGTATATGTATATGTATATGTATATATTTGCCACTGTATTTTGGGTACTTAGTTCCACAGTAATTAATAACTATTAGACTTAGAGAATATTAAGTAAAATATGAATATCCTTAAATAGAACAGTATGTGTAAAAAAATCCATGTTATACACAGAGGCTGAAAGGCAAGAAATAAGACATAGATAACTTCAAAAAAATATGTAATTAGTATCTTTACAGTGTAAGGGTGTGAACCTATGAAAAGCAAACAGATATAAAAAAGTATTCATTAAAATAATGATACTGAATATTAATATATACTATATTCATATATGTATATTATATATACTATGTATATGTGTGTGTGTGTATATAAGGAATGGAGAACTGGAAAATAAAGCTAAAGCAATAGCTAAGAGATAACAAAAAGATAAAGGAGTGAGTAATAGGAGTCTGATAAAAAGTGTCGAAAATGAATATTTTAGACTTCGTGCACTGTACGGACTCTGTTGCAACTGCTGTGCTCTGCCCTTGTACTGTGAAAACAGCTATAGACCATGCAGATGAATGCATGTGGCTGTGTTCCAATTAGCTTTACTTATGGATACTGAAATTTCAATGACAAAATAGGAGATAAGAGAAAAAGGTTAGCCCAGGAGGCTTAATTTCTGAATGAAAAGAGTTACAGCAAGGGAAAACTGAGGAAATGTGCAGGAGAAAATTATCAAAGGACTATTTCAGAGAAGCTTCCCAGAATTGAAGGACATATGTTACTAGATTAAAAAAAAACCCACTGAGACCTCAGTAAAATAAATGAAGAAGATCCACAGCAAGATACATCATGTGGAAATTTCAGAGCTCCTGAGAAAATATAGTAATTTAAGAACTCAGAGAGAGGAAAAATAATGAGGAGATATAGTTAAAATGTTACTAGACCTGTAAACAATAGTCCTGGACAACAAAAAGCCAATGGTAATACATTCAAAATTTTAGAAAATATGATTTCCAACCTAAAATATATATAATTAAGCAAACTTTAAATTAGGTATAAGGATGGAATAAAGATATTTCAGGTGGAAAACTTACAAACAATTCCATCTCATGCCCTACCCTTACTTAGGCTATTGCAGTGGTCAACAACTTCTGTAAAGATCCAGATAATAAGCATTTAGATTTCATGGATCATAAGGTCTGTGTTTCAGCCACTCAGCTCTGCCTCTGTAGTGTGAAAAGAGTTACAAACAATATATACATGAATAAGCATGACTGTGTTCCAATTAGCTTTACTTATGGATACTGAAAGTTCAATTTCAAAAATTATCATATACACACCATGAAATACTATTTTTCCCCAACCATTTAAAAATGTGAAAATCATTCTTAGCTTCAGAGTTGCACAAAAATAGATGGCAGACCAGATTTGGCTACAGACACATTGTTTGCTGACCCCTCGACTATTGGAAGGTAAGTTCCCTGCTGACAGAATTAACCAAAGAAGAGGAAGTTATAAAATCAAGGGTTCAAAAGATCCAACCCAGAAAAGAGGCAAAGGGAATCCTCAGGATAAAGGTGAAGAGAGATCTTTGGAACACCATGATGCCAATGTCTCAAGACCTTAAGATCTGCCAGTTCAGGTTGGACCAGGGAGATTTTTCCAAGGAAAACAAAATGAAACCAAGCAAAGTAAAACACAAACTGATAGATTTCCCAGTGTGTTCACTGTATTTAGAAGAACTTTCAAGGTTTGTTGGAGCGTTGGAGAGAAGTAATTGTGACGAGTAGAGGAAAAAAAAGAACAAAAAAATGGGATGATAATTCATAGGTTAAAACAAACAAAAACCCAAAAGTCAGTTAAGAAAGAAAATTTAAGTGCCATAACTAAATTTACAGATCTGAAAAATAGTTACTTTGCTATAATCACAGAGTATTGATTTAATAAGAGCCATAATGTAAGTATACTGGAGACACTATTAGAAGTGTGTGTGAGGGTGGTAATGGGAGAAGGTGGTGAAGTAGCTAAAACTGAAAATTTGATAAATAGCATGAAAAGCATATTATTTAGAAATATGGATGTGACCACTGAAAGAAATAGGTAATAGTAAGAAGTTCCTACATCTGGGGTGCATGAAAATGGGACAAGGAGGGCTGGGCAAACCCATGTTTTTACTTTTATGCCATGCAAATCTGTATGAAATAGTGTTTTAATACCAATTTATTTTAATATCAAATTAATTAAATAGAAAGTAGAAAAAATCAATTTCTGTTCTATAAATAGCAGTGACCTAGATGAATAAAGATAATGATAGTAATTATGTAATAATTATATTATCTTTCTTAGCAATAAAGAATGTAAAATGCACTGAAGTAACTGTGTAAGAAAGAATTTGAGACAATCTAAAGAAGCCAAAATTTGAAGAAATCTTTCATGAAAAAAACAAAAAGCTTTGAACAGACTGTTGTCTATGCCCTGAATGCTCTTCACACAGATATTTTACTGACTTGTGCCTTTCCCAGCTTCCAGCTCCTGCTAACATACCACTTTCTCAGTGAGATCTTTCCTGATCATCCTACATGCACATATATGCGCTGTCCTTCTACCCTGCTTTGTTTTCTTCCATAGATTTTATAAACATCTGACATAGTATATTTTAATTTTTGTTCTTGTTTTTTCATTGTCTCTTTTCTTTAGAATATAAACAACGTGATGACAGGGATTTTAATTTGGTTTGCCACTTCCGTATTTCCAAAATTTAGAGCAGTATCTGGTACATAGTAGGCACTCAATAGACATAGTCTAACAAATGAAAACTTCATTTTCATAAACTAGACACAATAAGCAAAACTGCATAGTGTTAAAATTTCAAAATTTCCCAAATCAAGTTACAGATATAATAAAATATACTTCTGCACAGGGATTTTTATTGGAATTTGGTAAAATAATTCTCAATTTTTGTGTAATCAGGAAGCATTGTAGTAAAGGTAGCAAGGAGGTATCAGATCTATGGTGGCTATTATCCTTAAGACAGAGAGGGTGGAGGTACTTTGAAAAATAATGAAGAGAAAATGATGGAGAAAATAGTCAATGGTTCTGTAACATCTTTCTCTGTTGACAGATTGTAATACACTTGTTCGGGTGAGTATTTACTATGAGGTATAACTGATGAATCACTGTGCTGTATACTTGAAAACAATATAATATTGTATATAAACTATTCTTCAATAAAAAATTATTTAAAGAAAAAGAAAAATAATGAAATAAGATTTCCCTACAAAATGTTATAGTATAAAATAGAAAAATGTGAAAAGTTAGTTTGTATTACAATCAACAGATAGGTAAATGAAACAGAATATTCATCCTTGAAAATGACTATACTATCAACAGCCCTGATGGTGAGTCATAAAACGGTGTGGGAAGGGGTGGATATTTGGGAAACTTTTTAGATTATTTGCTTACAACATACACTCAAATAAATTTCAGAGTTTTAAAGTAATTTAAATAACAATTTTTTATGAAACAAAATAATATAAATATTCTAAAAATATAAGTGAATAGCCCATGTACACAGAAATTAATTTCAATAATGTTTTACCTGGTCTTTTAAAGGTGATCAGTCAAAAGACATCACAAATAAAACCAGTAGACAAATTAATGAAAATATTTTTGTATCTGTATTTTTCTTAGAGCTTGAAGAATTTTTACAAATACAAAGACACTCAAATTTTAAAAAGAAAGCAAAGGACTAAAACAGGAAAAATGTTCAGTTTCACCAATAATTTTTAAATGCAATTATAAGGACAATAAGATAACATGTACCCCTTTCTAACTGGCTAAACCTAAAATTTGTAAATAATACAATTAGGTATTCTCATATACCTGTGGTGAAAATGAATGTTGGTTCAAGATTTTTGGAGGGAAATTTGACTCTCTGATTAGTATTTTTACTTCCAAGAATAAATCATAAGGAAATAATCAGGAATAAAACTGTTTTATGTTCTAGAAAGTTCTTTAAAGTATTAAGATTGAAAAATAATAAAGATGATATAACATTCAAAACTAGAGGAATAGTTTAATAAGTTAAATAATTTAATACAGTTCAGGTTAAGTAACTAATGGTATGATAACATTTTCTTCAACCATTAACAATCATGCGTTCAAAGCATGTCTGAATACATTGAAAAATCCTCACAATATGCTAATGAATACCATATAAATGATACCAGCATGGTTTTTAGAATGATCCCAATTAGTGTTTATATTACAATATTTGCATTATAATATAAATATAATTTATATTACATATATAATGCATTCTAAGTGTATTGCATTGTAGATACTGTAAAATGTTAAAATTAGTTTTCTCTCAAGGGCTCTCTTTCTCGCCCTTACATACACACACACACACACACACACACACACACACACAATTTTTTCAAGTGGTTGCATCTGGGTTACTCTTAATTCTTCTATCCACTCTTCTGCATTTTACATTTTGTACAATGAAGATAAGAAACTTTATTATTCAATAAAAGAGTTGAACAGAAGCACCCGTAAACTTTTCCTGGAGCTTATTGAAATACTATCACCAGCTCTCACCACTTAAATCATGGCATTTTCATGACTGTCTCAAACAAGAGAGTCAGAAAATAGAACGTGGCAACTAAGGGTTGGATGTCACAGCTTTCCTTTGCTGAAAAGCTCTTCCTTCATAGCTATTCACTGTTTATAAATGACAGCACAGAAGAATAATTGGGGAGAGTTGCCTGATAAAAAGGAAAAGTTAAAAGTCTCTGAAAGTCTTCTCCTGGAGAGTTATTTTTGGAGATCTTTAGTGGGCAGAATGGCCCTTCAGCAAGGCTTGAGCTACCAAATGCATTTGTGTCTCTACCAGTTTTCTCAAAAAGACTACAATAACCGCCACCAAAAAATAACAAGCAACAAAGCAGCTAAAACACATACAACATAACATTTTATACTTTTATTGTGCAGTAATTTTAGTTTTAAAGTGCCACAATTTCCTATTGTTCTTGAAAGGATGGAGAATTATAAGCAGTGTTTTGGGGAAAAAATGCTTCTCATGATCCAGAGGTACCAGATTTAGGCAATGATTATACTGAGTATCTTGAGAACAGTGTCAAAGTTTTATCTACTTTTTCTTTTCTTTTCTGCATAACCTGTCTACTCTTCTCTTTCTTTTGGTTACCTCTTGTGATATGACATGCTTATGGTAGATACTATTACAAGGTGTCCATAGATATAACTGAATATGACAGATGTGAAACAAACCTGTGCCTGAGAAAGAAAACTATTTCTACAGCAGCACTAATTTTACATATTTAATAGATTATTTTATCTTCACAGTAGTCGGGTGCTACACTGTTAACATTCCTTTCAATTAAAAAAATAACACCAAGGCACAGAGAAGGAAAGTATCTTGCCCAGGGTCACACAGCTAATAAGTGATGAGATGAGATACAGAACAGGGAGTCTGGCTCTTAACCACTATAGTAAATGTCCTGATATTTTTGGAATAATCTATTGAGCCTCTGTGTGAAAATTTGCTTCTGCTGTGTGGGGTGGAGCTTTTAACCTTCAAATGAATGTAAACTCCTCTGTGAATCAATCTGGGGATGATTTATCCTGAGCCAAAAAATAGTATCTTGAGATGGGAAGAGAGAGGCTTTTTATTCCCTCTCCAAATCCTTATACTGAAGGATGGGGATTTTGGAGAAGGTTTAGGAGTGAGGGTGGCATCAGAGTCACGTAGGGTGGGTCACATCGAGTCACATGGAGTCAGCAAGAGGATCCCTGAGCCCGTCCAATCCTTTTTCACCCTGCTTTGGCAATGTTGCCGTAACAGCAGTGCTTTTAATCAGTTGCCAGGAAGGTAACAGCCAATTCCACTTCAAACCACGCCTTGGAATTCTAGCCCTGCTAGCAGGAAGTGTGATAAATTCTCTCTGACATTTTGAAGGTCAGGAAATTACTACAAGTTAACTGAGGTCTGGGAGGACAATAGAGTCTGGTGATGCCATCCAAGTTTTCTCAATATCGCCAGTTATTCCCCTGCCCCTGCTCACCATGGTTCTGCCTTTGGGAAAATGGGTATGTATAAATTCTAAGCGTTAGTCCCTACAACTTGGTCTCACTATGATCCTAAACCTTTTGCTCAGGTTCTTCACAGAGTGGGCTTGACACTGAAGGTTTAGCCACTGCTTGGTGAGAGAGAAGCCACCCAGGCCCGGGGCAATCAGCAGAAACCTGCCTTGCTGTTTGTGAGAGCAGAGAACCAGAGGCCTGCTGGGGCTGTGAGCAGCGCTTTTTATTCAGGTTCAGCAGCATCAGCTGACATCCATGTTCCTGGCAGCCCCACAGCTCCTGTGCATGCAGCCTACACAGTGAGATTTCCAGAGGCCAGGGTCACAAAGTCAGGCGCAGTGATCATAGGATTTCTGCTTTCTGGATTTCACAGCAAAGCAGACTATGTAATGGGCCAGCGTATTATCCCCAGGAGTTCTTCAGAATGTGTGACAACAGAAATCTAGCAATAAACTGGATTTCTTGTATTATGTCATGATTTGAATATCTTTATGTGGTTAGTGTGATGTTACTATAAAACCACAGTCTGGGATATCTCTGAGTTGACAATGGCAGCCAACTAAAATTGTTCTGCATGAGGGTGTCCTTCTTGCAAAGTCGTATATGCATCTGTATATAAACCTCAGAGATCTGACTCCCATTTTTTTTTCCTGCTGTGGTTGTGACCTTTCATTCTTTAAGAGCTAGTGACTGATGAGTTTTACTTGCTGATTTCCACTGTTGAATTATTTTCCTAATTTCCACCGGCAGGGACCATTTGTATGCCTAGAACTGATGTGGGAAATGCCAGAGAATAGGCTTCTAACAGAGAGTGGAGAACTGGGAAGAGTCTCCGTGGCCTGGTAGTACCCCTGCTCTACTCAGATCTCCCCAAGTGTGAGGCAGCCTTGAAGGAAGTCAAGTCAGCTTGCGGTCCAGAGGTATTTTTCATTTTTAAGGTCTATATAACATCATGTGCTCTGCCCATCTGTATTGTCCCTTGCTAATCCTTATACAATGGAATTCCACAAAGAACACTTAATAGTGGGCGGTGAGTAAAACTATAGCTTTAGCACTGTACTAGTGCTTTTACTTAAAATCTGTTTTTTTGGAAGGATACAAACTCCCATAAGGGCTGTAAGAAAAAATATCCAAGAGAAAGAAATGAATCCTCCTTTTCTTACTTTGTATCAAAGAAATGGGTATTTCTGCAGTA
The DNA here is from genome assembly GCA_032199065.1 of Smutsia gigantea. Lineage (NCBI taxonomy): Eukaryota > Metazoa > Chordata > Mammalia > Pholidota > Manidae > Smutsia > Smutsia gigantea. The sequence continues at coordinate 55,923 of JAVSCE010016139.1, forward strand.
CTGCCTTGTTATTTGCAAAGTAATGTGCAGGGCACTTTCACTAATATATTACCCCTCAACCAAAATTTTAAGACAAGAATTATAATAAATAGTCACGTAGGAGCATCATCTTGCTGAAAATCACACAGCTAGTGTCTCCTCTCTATAAGACAGAGGTAAAACTTGAAATCCTGACCCTAAATTAAGAAGGTTTTGTTTGTGCTGCTTTGTTTACATGTTTAAAAATTTTAAGTATAAATAATAGTTATAAATAATTCAAATAATATTGAAGTATTTAAAGTGAAAAAAAGGTATTTTTCTTCCTCCCAAACTCATGACTCATAACAGTGAGATGTTTATACTTCCAGGAATTTTTAGTTTATAAAGTGTATAAGAATACTTACATGTCTAAGGATAGCCACATGTAGCATTTTTTTCAAAATTGAATTAAACACATTGGCTTATAATTTGCTCTTCTCAAATATCTCAGTAACTCAAGACTTTCAAGTTGTAGCTAAAACAGTCACTGTTTTTAATAGTTGCATAGTTTTCATTAACATAATACATAGATACATATGTATACTTGTATATTACTTATAATACATATATGTGTGCCTATATTTCCATATTTTTAATCAAATAATAATGATACAAAGGCTTACCATGAGATACCTTAAAGTACAGGATTACAAAATCAGACTCACAAATCAGAAATCAAATTTTGCTAATAATTTGGAAGGACCCAGGTAATGGTGAGACACAGATAAAGCATGGAGAAGTCTGAGATGGCCCACATTCTCCGGGTTCTCCCTCAGGCTCTCAGAACATTCGATAGCCCTGAGTCAACAAATATACACTTCACCAATCCACTGCTTCAATTTCTCTTCTAACCTACAGATTTATTCTTTAGCTGTGTCCTTCCACTATTTATACTAACAAATGTGTTCTTGTATTCAGCCATTATATAGTTCAGCTTAGTCGTTGCTCTTTTTTTTTTAATTTCCTTTTTCTACTTTCATATTGCTGATGTCTTTCCTATCCTGTGTTACATGTTTATTTGGCTTATTTTTGAATTACTGGTCCCTCTGATTAAATAATTATAGTTCTGATGCACTCAGATGTTGTTGATACAACTTAAAATAGTTGTGCTTCTCAATGCCTGGTAGTTTGATTTGTGGTATTTTTCCCCCACTTATTGTTATGTGTTTATCTTTTACTCCATCAGGAATGCACAATTGGCAAGTTCTAAGTTGTGCCAGTTCCAGGAAGCTCAAAGTATAACATGGTGGTTTGTATTCTAGGTCTTTGCTTGAGTTGAATTTACATTTCACTGAATCCTCTGCTCTCCTTCGTTCTGGGTAAGAGTTGGTCAAAAGAGGAACTTATGTAGGATTCAGAAGGTAGGAGTGAAGCAGCAACCATCACTCTCTGGACAGCTGTAGGTAAAGATGCAATGAGAAACAGCCATGAGGTAACTGAGGGGTCTGGCTTGTCCTTGCTCTCCCCAGCTCTGTGCTCAGATCTCTCAACACGCTGGTTTCCCTGGGCAACACTAGTTCAAGCCCCATTGCTGGATACTTGCCTGAGGACCCTCAGAGACAACAGCTCCTAATGTATTTCTCTATGAACTTCCTCCTTTGTTTCTGCCTCAGTGTGACCGACCCATCAGTAACTGATTCTCCAGTTCCTCCTTCCAGATGTGCATTTCCCCAGCTCCCCCCGCAACAGTTGCTGCTTTCATTCCTACAGTAATTCCCTTGCTCCAGAACAAGGACTGTCATTTCCTATTTGAACCCTGCCTGACTGATACAAGTTAGAGCTGAATAAGCTGAGGTATGGGAAGCTCCAACAACAGAAAACCACAGATCATTTCTCAACAATTCCTCAGCACCAGAGGCCATCCCCAGCTAAGCAAAGAGATGTAGAACAGACAGGAGTACTCCTTACTCTTGTTCACAAGTTCCAGGGGTGTTAGGAGAGAGGTGGCCCGGCACCTGTCCAAGGCATGTAGACATCCCCACTCCACCACCAGCTTTCCTCAGCAGCTTATCCATCCACGGTTTTTGTGTTGGCTGTGATTGTACTCCAGAGGAAACCTGTACCAGAGATCTGAGTACTGCCAGGGTGGATTTTGGCATGGTTGGTCCCACACAAAGCAGGAAAAGGCAGGAACAAAATTCCAACATCCTTCCTATTTATATTCTCTCACATATAATGGGATGGGGCTGCATCCTGTCTCTGTACCTCCTCCCTTATGCATGCACCTGCTCCACATCACCTCCTCAAGTTTTCTCCTGGATCTCTCCATGTCACAGTGTTTCCTCTCATTGTTCCTCAGGGGTGTAACTCTTGAGGTTTTGCAACCAGCTTTGATATTTCCTGGTTGTTGTTTTTTCTTTGTGAATGTGTCCATTTTGGAAGGCACCTGAGGTAAATAAATGTATTTAATCTGATATGTTTAATTTCAAATCTCTTTGGCTTTGTTTACGCGTTGACTTAGTCAACTCTGGCAGCCATGATAAAATATCATCAACAAGGTAGCTTTAACCTAATTAATTTATTTTCACACAGTTCTGGAGGTTGGCAGTCCAAGACTGTGGTACCATTACTGTGGTTTGAGTAACAGCCCTCTCCTAGGCTTATAGATGGCTGCCTTCTCACTGTGTCCTCACATGCCAGAGAGGTGGAAAGTCTCTGGTGTCTCTTCTGACAAGAATACTAATCATATTGGGGACAGCCCTACCCTTAGGACCTGCCAGTAAAATTGCAATATTTCCTGAATCTCTCACCTGGCCTTAGTTCATCTCCACATCAATAGGTTTTTCCAAAGGGTGGAGAGTAGTCTATCTCCATATCAATAGGTAATTACAGGGGCAAGGAGGGCTTATCTGAACTGGAGAGGTTGGGTGGGAGTCTCTTCCTCTGCAGCTGGGTTGTGAGAGACAGGGGAGAGCAGAAGTAGATGACTGCTTGTAATAAATAAATAGTTTCTCCCACTTTATTTCTCCATTTGACTGATTTTGGTTTCAAAGGTATTTTGCCCCCAGGATATTCCCCCCATAGTTACCTCATTTAACTTTATTTACTTCTATAAAGCCTCTGTCTTCAAATGCAGTCATATTAGTGGCTAGGGCTTCAACATATGAATTTTGGGTAGGGTCAATTCAATCCATAGTGAGAGAGGGACCATGGGCATAGAGAGAGTAGGGTGAGGGCCTCTGGAAAAAGCAAGGCAGAATATTTACAGTCAAAGCAATGTAACAATGTAAAGTCCCTATCGAAATTCTGTGTTCAGCATTATGCAAAGTCAAGGTCACACTAACTCTAGGGTAAAGATACCAGACTAGGAATACAGACATCTTCATTGAAATCAGTTAAAGGTCAAAAGGCCCGGAGCAACTTTGCCTGGAATGTTTAAGCGTTCCACAAGGATATCTCAGCATAATCCGTGACTTCACTGTAAACAGCCCTAGCAAACAGACAATAACCCAGCCCACCTTGAGGGCAGGGCAGGTGGTACAAGTCCACACCCTAAGCCCTCAATTTCCCAAACTTCTCAACTGCCTATAAATCCCCTAGACAACACACCACCCCGGGGTCTCTTGTCCCCTCCTGGGATGAGCCAGGAGCTCTTTCCTTTCACTTTATTTCTGAATAAAACCCTGTACCTTGCTCTCCTACCTTGAGTGTTTGTGAAGCTCATTCCTCTGCTTCGTGAACAAGAACCCCGGCCTCAATAGGATGATTATAATTTTATTTTTTCCCTTTTACTCTCCATCTTCTGTACAGGAACTCAGTTCTTCCTGCTGTATCAAGGCTACACCCTTCATTCTTGGTCCCTCTTGCTTGGCTTTAAACACCTCCACCCCACTAACATGACCTCCTAGAAATTTCCTTAGTGTAGATCTCTCCCTCTTCTAACTTTCATGAACACTTAACTACCCTGTTTCCCAGTACCCTTGGCTAGGGAGTGTATATTAGTCTTAAGTCTTACTCATTTAGGCAATAATGACTAAATGTAATTGAAATGCATATACAGATTAGAAACACCCCAGGAGAATATTACAAATATGTGTTGGCTAAGTGCTGTATGACAAGTACTGTGCAAGATCTGGGAACATACAAATAAGGAAACTAAGATTCCAGCTCACGGTAAATTTATACTAATGAAGGGAATTTGAAGCTCTTCAGTAGTTAGACCTGGGATTAAACACTCATTAAATCACATCATATAGTCAGAGGCTCCTTAGTTCTTGGCAAGCAGGCCATGTATTTTCCAATTACAATAAAGACTCTGAGCTCAGTCTGTGTTGTCGAGTGTGGATTTGATCCCAATATCTGGGGCAGATAATAAGGATATCAAATACTTTCCCCCACAGCAATCTGTCTAGTAAATATGCTCATGTCATTGGTAATAGGCAAGCATAATTGAGTAACTAGCTTATATTCATAAGAGAAATGACCCATAAAGGCAAAATATTCATTTATTTCTGCCTAATTGTTTTATATTTCCAGTGGATATTCATGCAAGATGACCTGATAGGTTTTGTAAAAATCTGATATGCTTAGAAATATTTCTGTTTATCCTTCATCTCACTTTTTTCATTGGGTTCAGCATTGAAGCTGAGAAATAGAATAGCGGACTTTTCGCTTATTGCCATTTATTTCAAAGATACTAAATATCTTTTTTATTTCATCGCTTAAATCTTCTCACTAAATTATTTTCTAATGTTATTGATAGGAATAAGCATTTTTTTTAAAGTGTGTAGAATGAAGTTAATTATAAGTTGAAGGAAAAAAGATAACTTGTTAATTGCTCTTTTTCTATTAACAGTAGGACCCATGTGTATGTGGTCTACCACCATATCCCCTGCATTTCATTCAATAGGCACAGGTATGTATTTGATTATTTGATTTATGAATAAATGTGTTAGTGGCAGGCATGGAACATAAGCATGCACTGCCTGAAAAACTTATGATATTTATAAGATTTCTCTCAAAATATGACTTGTTATAAAAGTTATTTCTCTTGTAGGTATGTTTCAATCTACAATTTTTTCCAATTGCACAAAAATATAAGTTTATTACAGACAACAACCATTGTGAATACTTTTATGCAAATGTAGAATTACACAGTACATACTAATTTGTAAACTCCTTTTTACTATCAATATATTTTATACACATTTTCTGGCCTTTTAATATTCTACAATCTATTTTCTATTGGACTTATTTTATTCTGCTATATGACTATTAAGTAATTTACCTTATAGTTATTTATAATGAGAACAATTCCATGAGGATTTATTTAAATTTAAAATGATAAAAAATATTTTTGATTAGGTTGACTTAAGAAAAGAAAGTGACACAATACCTTTAGACTTAGTAGAATCTTAAGAAAAAGATATAATATAAAAAAAGATTAAAAATTTTCAGTTCACTATGCAGTTGACCTTGGAACAACATGGTTTGATCTGTATGGGTACACATATATGCAGAAATTTTTTCAATAAATACTATATAGTACTGTCCATATTTATTCTCTTCCTTATGTTTTTCTTAGTAACATTTTCTTTTCTTTAGCTTACTGTATTGTAAGAATACAATATATAATATGTATAAGATATAAAATATATGTTAATCAGCTGTTTATGTCATTAGTAAAGGCTTCTGGTCAACACTAGGCTATCAGTTAAAGTTTTGAGGAGTCAAGTTACATGAGGACTTTTGACTGTGTATGGGGTCAGCCCCCTAACCCCCTACTTGTTCAAGAGTCAGCTGCATATAAAGGACTCACAAAATTTTTATCAAAAATGTCTGTTTTTGAGAAAGCCTGATGACTGGTGGGTTTGTCTAATGGTGTGTGATGGAGTACTTTTTGGAAGATGAGTGAGTGACTGATGATAGAGGGTCTTGGACTCCAACAGTTTGCTTTGACTTAAAGCAAGGTTTGTCTAATATGAAACCATCAAAAGTTTTTGAGCCAAGGATCAATGTAAGTAAAATATTTTGTTTATTTATTTTTACAGTAATTTGCTGATGGAGTAGATTTAATCATGGCAATTTTGGATGGATCAAGCTCATATATGAAGTCAGATAGGAGTCTGTTACAGAAGATCTAGTTTAGCTGGAAACTGAGATGCTCATCAGGAGAAAAAACATCTCAAATATAGCAGGGCCTCCGAAAAAGTTCAGCAAAATATCATAGTGTTGGTTTTCAAATTAGATTTAAGTATGCATTCATTTTTTAAGTGTTTTCTGGAAACAAAGTAAATTGTATCTGTCCATAAATAGATTCATCATCTTTACATAACATATGACACATGAAGGAAGAGTTAACTCCATGAGACTTATGGACTTCAGGGAAATAGAATCAACAAATTTCTAACAAGAAGAACCATATCCTCATTCTTTCTCTGCCAACTTCTAGAAGACTGAATAATTAAGAACTAGAAAAGACAGGAACTTAAGTAGCCCACCTTTTTTTTTAGTAGTCTGTATGATATATTTTTGAGATAAAATTTTATTTATAGAAAATAATAATATAGCAATTCTGATTATTGCCACAGTTCTCAATTCTTCTAATAGATATGTAATTTAAATGCAATCCCAATCAAATGCTTTTAAAAATGAAAATCTGAAGCTAATATTAATATGAAAATGTAAAGGTCAGTAGGATAGAAGAAGAAAACTTTCCTTCCTAGGTATCAAAACTCATTACTGAGCTATAGTGAATAAGATTGTGTGGTATTTGGATGGTGACAGATAAATTGAAACATTGATTGGACTGTACAGTATAGAACCAGGTATATCAAGTATGGATACTTGATGTATACAGGAATAGTACTACAGATCATTTGGGTAAAAGATGATATTTTCAATACATTACAGTTTCTATCCTTAGTGGGAAAATGAATAAGTATTCACATAATTTAAAAAAAGAACTCTTGTTATATAAACACTGAAATTCTATAAGCAAACTGAAACTTTAGAAGACAATATAGAAAAATATATTAAAACTGTAATATAGAAAGAAGTTTTTAAAAAATAAATACAGACTGCTAACTTAAAGATGGATACATTTGGCTACATACAATTTAAAAAGTCTGTGCCTCAAAAGATACCAAGAGAGAAGAGAAAAGGCAGGCCACAAACTGCAGTTGATATTTAAAACACACATAACCAAAAAGTAAAGCACTTCTGTAAATTAATATAAAAAGACAAATAATCCAATTGAAAAATTCACAAGATAAAAATAGACATTTCCCCAAAGAAAAAGCACATTTGAAGAATACATATCTGAGAAGATACTCAAATTTGTTATTCATTTAAGAAATGCAACAACAAATATTTACCTCTACTGTAGGTTTTCAAAAGTTAAAGTGAATACAAAGTATTAAAGAAAATGTGTATCTAGGCAGTGCTTTTATGTTACTGTTTGAAATGTAAATTGGTATGATCACTTTAGAAAATAATTTGATGTTATTATATAAAATTTAATTGTCACATACCGTACATTTCAGAAATTAATTCCAAAATATTTACTTGACAGAAAATCTTACACATGTCTACCAGAATACATACATCAGAATATTTATATTGTAATAGTTTGTAATAGCAAAACTATAAACAAACGAAAAGGGAAAACCCAAACCAAAAAAGAATGAGTAAATAAATTGTTTTATAGACAACTTTACAAGAGTGGATTAGTAGAATGATGCCATCAGTGTAGTGACATAGGTCATATTGACTTCAGTCCCCTTTGCAAGAGCAATTAGCAACTAGTCCTAGACACCACTGAGAACATCCCAGAACTTTGGGGGTGAGCATGAAGCACCTGTCTGGTTAACAGAGAGTGAGGACTGTGCTAGTGGATGAGACAAGCAGCCACACTTGACCTATCACCCCTCCCCCAGGCCAGCACAGCCACACCCAAAGGCTCCATGGGATATAGTTTGCAGTGGACATCCATCTTTCTCAGCATTGCTGGGTGCCTCAGGAGGCCCACTCAGTCTCACCTCCTGGAGAGCACTGGTAGAGTCTGTGGAGCTCAACCATGGGGGATCAAACAGACAAGGAGCAGGGGCTTAGAGCAGCCAGCACTCAGATCTTGGCAAACCACGTTCCTGTGTGTAGTGCTGTCTGAGCAGGGACCAGACAGCAGCTCTGACCATCTGCACAGCTGAGCAGGTGGCCCTGTCTGCCCAGGAAGCTCAGTTGGCAGTTCTGCCTGATTTGGATCCCTGGCCAATGGGCTAAACATGGATCCTGAGCCGTATGGATCCAGCTCTGTGGTTCCATCCATTGCTGAGCATAGTATCCAATCTCAGCTCTACGAGAAGTTTGGCCACAATGCCCAGCAGTCACTAACTGTATCCTATGGGCTGCCCAGGCAGAGAGCCAAGCCAGCAGCCCTGCCGAACTCTTGAGCATAACTTCTGGTCTTGTAGAACCAGGGAGTCTCAGCAGTCATCCTGGGCAACCTTGGGGCCCAGCTTCTAGCTCTGCCAAATTGCTGAACACAGCCTGCAGCCTCACACAAGGCAGGGGGCCCAGTCAGTGACTCCAACACATCATGGAGCATAGCCTGCAGCTGCAGCTGACCATGGAGCGTGACTAGTCACCCAGCCTGCCTGCTCAGCACAGTCTCCAGCCCTGCCTGGAGGCCCCACTAGACCAGAGAGCCTGGCCAGTGGCTTCACCCAGAAGTGGAGCACAGTCAGTGACCTACCAACCTTATCACAAAGCCCAGAATGCAGCCTACGCAAATGCTGGAGCACACCCTGAAGCCCCAACTGATTGTAGAGCACAGTTTGAAGCCCCATCTGATCAAAAAACCCAGCCTGAGGCCCCGCCTGAACATAGAGTCCAGCCAGTAGAACCATCTGGTCAGGAAGCTCAGCCCCCTGCAAACAGAAGCCATCTAACAGCACGGTCTGTGGCCCTGCCAAATAGCAGAGACCCACCAGTGGTACCGCCCTGCCAGGGAACAGAGCCTATGACCCTGCATGTCCATGGTAATTGTGGGGCCTAGTTAGTGGTCCCACTTAACTACAGAACACAGCCAACAGCTCTGCCAGACCAGGGAGCTATTCATCAAGAAGATGAAATTGTAAATATATATGTACCCAACATTTAATTTTGATAAACTAATGATCCACTCATTTCCTACTGTTTTATCCCCCAGATATGATGATTTCATTAGTTATTTCAGGCTATTCTACTCTAAAAACTTTGTCAGGATTTTGTTTACGCAAATATTTATTAAATTACCAATTTGTTAAGGTCCTTGTTGTAATAGTGGAGCCTGGGAGGCCTTGTATTACTAATTGCAATATTTAACTGGGTCCTGTGGTGATTTCTCATCTGTTTATACACTTGAGAAAAAAATGTTTCCAAAAGTCAGGATTTAATTTCCTTGTAACTGTATTATGCAGTTGTGAAACAAGTACAAAATTATGATTAAAATGGTAAATTTACACAATTTGAAATTTGTTAGATTGAATTAATATCTTTGTTAAAGAGTTAGCAAGACATCTAACACTGAGAGCAGAAGCAACTGCCTTTGCCATATTTTAAAAGTGAAGAAAAAGCAGAGTGGAAGAACAAGGGAAAAGAGGAGAGGGAAGAGAGATTTAAAAAAAAATTTTAAAGTTACAGGAGCAGTAAAATGAAGTAATCCACAACATATTTCCATAGTAGCAAATTTTTAATGCATTTATGCCACAAATTAACTTCTTTTCCCTTACTCCAGTTCAAACCAATTTGCTCAGAGGTTTTATTACTGGAGACAAGAATGTTTGCTTACCTAGATTTTTGAAGACATGACTAGGAAATTCCATGTGGAGTTTTGTTCTCACTGCTATTTATTTTTATCTCTATTTAAGCATATCATATTCAAATTGTCTATATACTTACTGGTTTCTTCTAATTTGTGAACTTTTTAGGAAGAGATAATATTTTATATTTTATTTTTCTGCCTACTACACTGTAGTAATAGTAGGTGCTAATAAATGATAATATACCGAATGCCTTACAATGCTAACTGCAACATATAAGTAAAATGATTAAACTGTAATCAGTTTGGGTTTTTTATCAGTATGTATAGTGAGTTAAGAGATCATATTATCCAATAACCCCAATTTTAGCAGCAAGTAAATGGGTACAACAAGAGTAAAATATTGTGTCTGTATTCTCACAACTAGGTGAAACACAAAGGCCAGAAATACTATGATCTCTTTAATGAAAAAACTGAGGAATTGAAAGTGTTTTCATAGAAATGTTTTGTGAGTAGTAGTTTGAAATTCCATTTTGTAAAGGGATAATAACTTTATCTGTTGTAAAGTGGTAATATCATATTGGTTTTCCTATTTCTCTATTTACCACAAATAATCACATACTTAGAATTTATTTTTCTTGTTGTTTTTTTTTTAAGAGTTCCATTGGTAAGCATCTGAGGCATTCAGTTGAAATACCATAAGGGCCATATTTGTGCTATAGAACTGAGGACAAAACCAAAATTACTCCTTCTAATCAAGCCTCAATATTATAAAAATAACCCTCAAGCAATAACTGCCTGTCAGAATAAAATTCTATACACTTTAAGGAAAGATAACACAAACTAAATTCTCTATAATACACTTTAAAAAATGTCCAGCAAAAATTTGAAAAAAATGAAATAAAACAAAATTAAATATGAAAAGAAACAAAAACAAAAAAATTGTCTTGTAATCAATGGAGAGACAGTCAATATAAGGAGATCCCAAAGATAATCCATATGCCATTATTAGTGGACAAGGATATTAAAATAGGTATTACATGCATATACATGCATATATATATATATATATATATATATATATATATATATATATATATATATATATACACACAATTTTTAACAGAAAAAGTGGACAAAATGAATGAAAAGGTGGACAATTTTGAGGAAAATAGAAAAACTGGACAATATCAGTTTACCATGCATACCATTTGAATCAAAGAGGGAAATAGAGAAAAAGACTCAAATATTACTAAATAGTGACTATTTTTTCCCCCCAAACTGATGAACTATATCAACCCTATGTTGAAGAGGCTCAGCAAACCCAACAATCACATGTGTAGGCACATTTAGACAAACTGCCGACCCTGAAGATAAAAAAAGAAACCATAAAAACTATGAGAGAGAAATAAATAAATACTATATTTATTATAACAAAAATAAAGATGTTGCCCCTTATCAGGAAAATAAAGAGCAATTCTTATCAGAATACAGAGCAGTATGTGTTATATTTTTAAGACGCTTTGAGGAAAAAAAATTTCCTGTCCACCTGGAATTGTATATCCAAGTGAAAAATATGGTCTTAAAAAAAAGGCAAATTAGACATTTCAACAAAAAAATCTGAGATTTGTGCCATCAGTATAGGTTCACTGCAAGAAATACTAAAGAGAATTTCTTCTGGTAAAGATAGATAATTGCAGATAAAAGCATAAAAGAGTGAGGATCAATGAAAATGTAAGTACGGGAGTAGGTACACAAGGACATGTCAAAAATTATAAGATTATTGATGATTTAATTAAAATTTAATATGTGTGGTGGGGCTTATAACATATTCAGTAGTAAAATATATGTAACAATAGTATGAAAGATGGGGTAAATCTTACAATCTTAAATTCACTTACAAGAATGAATTATACTCTTAAAAAGTTATTTTACTAGAGGGGGCACTCAAGATGGCAGCATGAGTAGGGCGGCTGAAATCTCCCAAAATCATATATATTTTTGAAAATACAACAAATACAACTACTCCTAAAAGAGAGACCAGAAGATACAGTACAACAGCCAGGCTACATCTACATCTGCAAGAACTCAGCATCTCATGAAAACGGTAAGATACAAAGCCATGACCCAGCAGGACCCAAGCACTTCCCCCACCCCAGCTAATCAGCAGGAGGAAAATAATCAGAGTGAGGAGGGAGTGGAATCACAGGACTGCTAAATAACCAGCCCTAGTAATCTGTACTGGGAGCTGAGACACCCACTGCATGGTGTACTGGATAGTAAAGAAACGGAAAAGCTTCTGTCTCTAAATCCGAGACAGAGACTGCAAGCAGATCCCCACAGCTGGCTCCTCTGGGACAAAAGAAAAGTGGGTGCATTAAATGTATTAAAGGGACAAGGGTTTAACAGGTGGACAAAATCGTCCCAGCATACTCAGCCCAGCAGGCAGGGAATCTTAAGGAACTACAGATGCCCTAACCTCCTGGTTGGCAATGCAGCTCCAAAGCCTCTCATGGTGATAAGCAGCCTGCCATTCATTCCCCCCAACGGGCACTGCAAGCAAACCCGCTGACCCACCATTGGTGCGGACCAGTGGGAGAGCAGCCCCGCCCATAGCAACCACACAGAGTCTTCTCCCAGTGGGAAGCTAACCGGGCCAGACCCAGAGGCTGCCCCCTGTGTGCAGCTGCCCGGCATAGACAGAGGAGGCTGGCGCAAAGCCCGGAAGATATGAAGGGGCACCATTCTCAAAGGAGAACACATGCTGTGAGCCTGTGAACCCCAGCAGTGACCTAGGCCATAACAAGGGCCACCCTGCCAATCGAAGCTCAGGGGATTAACCCAGAGACTGCTCCCTGTGTGTGGGTAACCAGCACAGGGAGCGGAGAAGGGCAACGCAACCAGCAAGCAGGAAGGGACTTTGTTCTCCAAGCTGACACACGCATCACTTGCCGGTGATCACTTCTATCTCCATGAAAAGGCAGAAACCGGGTACAGTCCAAAATCACTCAAATACCAGTGAGAGGGCCTGGCAAAATAGATATAACAAATCTTCCTGAAAAAGAATTAAAAATAAATGTCATAACCATGCTGATGGAGATGCAGGGAAATATGCAAGAGCTAAGGGATGACGTCTGGAGGGAGATAACAGAAACGAAACAATCAATGGAAGGATGTAAGAGCAGACTGGAAAGGTGCAAGAGACTGTTAATGGAATAGAAATCAGAGAAAAGGAATACAGAGAAGCTGAAGAAGAGAGGGATAAAAGGATCTCTAGGAATGAAAGACTATAAGAGAACTGTGTGACCAATCCAAACAGAACAATATTTGCATTATAGGGGTACCAGAAGAAGAAGAGACAAAAAGGGATAGAAAGTGTCTTTGAAGAAATAATTGCTGAAAACTTCCCCAAGCTGGGGAAGGAAATAGTCTCTCAGACCATGGAAGACCACAGATCTCCTAACACAAAGGACCCAAGGAAGACAACACCAAGACATATAATAATTAAAAAGGAAAAGATCAAAGACAAGGACAGGGTATTAAAGGAAGCTGGAGAGAGGAAAAAAGATCACCTACAAAGGAAAACCCATCAGGCTATCATCAGACTTCACAACAGAAACCTTACAGGCCAGAAGAGAATGGCATGATATATTTAATGTAATGAAACAGAAGGGCCTTGAACCAAAAATACTGTATCCAGCAAGATTATCATTTAAATTTGAAGGAGGGTTAAAAAACTTCCAGATAAGCAAAAGTTGAGGGAATTTGTCTCCCTCAAACCACCTCTACAGGGTATTTTAAAGGGACTGCTGTAGATGGAAGTACTCCTGAGGATAAATAGATGCCACAAGAGAAAATAAAATCACAGCAAAGAAAGCCGATCAACCAAATAATAACTAAGGCAAAAATAAAATCAGCTATCCTCAAAAATAGTCAAGGAAAACACAAAAGAGTACAGATTAAAACACCTAACATAAAGAGTGGAAGAGGAAGAATAAGAAGGGAGAGAAATAAAGAATCATCAGACTATGTTTATAATAGTGTAATAAGTGAGTTAAAGTTAGATAGAGAGTAAAGAAGCTACCCTTGAACCTTTGGTAACCACGAATCCAAAGACTGCAATGGCAATAAGTACATATCTATCGATAATCACCCTAAATGTAAATGTACTGAATGCACCAATCAAAAGACACAGAGTAATAGAATGGATAAAAAAGCAAGACCCATCTATATGTTGCTTACAGGAGACTCACCTCAAACCCAAAGACATACACAAACTAAAAGTGAAAGGATGCAAAAAGATATTTAATGCAAGCAATAGGGAGAAAAAAGCAGGTGTTGCAATACTTGTATCAGACAAAATAGACTTCAAAACAAAGAAAGTAACAAGAGATAAAGAAGTCAGTACATAATGACAAAGGGGTCAGTCCAACAAGAGGATATAACCATTATAAATATATATGCACCCAACACAGGAGCACTGACATATGTGAAACAAATACTAACAGAATTAAAGGAGGAAATAGAATGCAATGCATTCATTTTAGGAGACTTCAACACACCACACACTCCAAAGGACAGATCAACCAGACAGATAATAAGTAAGAACACAGACGCACAGAACAACACACTAGAAAAGACGGACTTAACAGACATCTACAGAACTCTGCACCCAAAAGCAGCAGGATAGACATTCTTCTCAAGTGCACATGGAACATTTTCCAGAATAGACCACATACTAGGCCACAAAAAGAGCCTCAGTAAATTCAAAAAGATTGAAATCCTACCAACCAACTTCTCAGTTCACAATAGTATAAAACTAGAAATAAACTGTATAAAGAAAACAAAAAGGCTCACAAACACATGGAGGCTTAACAACATGCTCCAAAATGGTCATTGGATCAATGACCAAACTAAAACAGAGATCAAGCAATATACGGAGACAAATGACAACAGCAGCACAACACCCCAATTTCTGAGCGATGCTGCAAAGGCAGTTCTAAGACGGAAGTATATAGCAACACATGCCTGTTTAAAGAAGGAAGAACAATCCCAAATGATTAGTCTAAAGTCACAATTATTGAAACTGGAGAAAGAAGAACAAATGAGGCCCAAAGTCAGCAGAAAGAGGGACATAATAAAGATCAGAGAAGAAATAAATAAAATTGAGAAGAATAAACCAATAGAAAAAATAAATGAAACCAATAGCTGGTCCTTTGAGAAAATAAACAGATAAACCCCTAGCCCAACTTATTAAGAGAAAAAGAGATTCTACACACATAAACAGAATCAGAAATGAGAAAGGAAAAATCACGATGGACACCACAGAAATACAAAGAATTATTAAAGAATACTATGAAAATCTATATGCTAACAGGCTAGATAACCTAGAGGAAATGGTTAACTTTCTAGAAAAATACAACCTTCCAAGACTGACCAAGGAAGAAACAGAAAATCTAAACAGACCAATTACCAGAAATGAAATTGAATCCACCAGGCGGAGAGGAATGGGTATCAGGTGATTTCACTCATCTGCGGAGTATAAATACAGAGCAAAAACTGAAGGAATGAAACAACAGCTGACTCGCAGAACCCAAGAGTGGACTAACAGTTACCAAAGGGAAAGGGATTGGGGAGGATGGGTGGGAAGGTAGGGATAAGGGGGAAAAGGGGGCATCACGATTAGCACGTATAATGTAGGAGGGGAGGCACACAGGGAAGGCAGTATAACACAGAGAAGACAAGTAGTGATTCTATAGCATCTTACTATGCTGATGGACAGTCACTGTAATGGGGTATGTGGTGGGGACTTAATAATGGGGGAGTCTAGTAATCATAATTTTGTTCATGTAATTATACATTAATGATATCAAAACAAAAAAAATTTGGAAAAAAAATAAAAGTACACAAGAGCAAAACTCCTGGGCCAGATGGATTCACCACTCAATTTTATAAGACATTTAGAGAAGACCTAATACTCATTCTACTTAAAGTTTTCCAAAAATAGAAGAGGAGGGAATACTTCCAAACTCATTCTATGAAGCCACCATCACTCTAATACCAAAACCAGGCAAAGACACCACAAAAAAAGAAAACTACAGACCAATATCCCTGATGAACATAAGTAAAAAAATACTCAACAAAATATTAGCAAACCAAATTCAAAAATACATAAAGAAGATCATACACCATGATCAAGTGGGATTCATCTCAGGGATGCAAGGATGGTACAACTTTCGAAAATCCATCAATATCATCCACCACATCAACAAAAAGAAGAACAAAAACCACATGATCATCTCCATAGATGCTGGAAAAGCATTTGACAAAATTCAACAACATTCATAATAAAAAGTCTCAACAAAATGAGTATATAGGGCAATTACCTCAACATAATAAAGGCCATATATGACAAACCCACAGCCAAAATCATACTTAGCAGCAAGAAGCTGAAAGCTTTTCACCTAAGATCAGGAACAAGACAATGATGCCCACTCTCTTCACTTCTATTCAACATATAACTGGTGGTGCTAACCATAGCAATCAGACCAAACAAATAAATAAAAGGCATCAAGATTGGTAAGGAAGAAGTCAAACTGTCTCTGTTTGCAAATGACATGATATTGTACATAAAAAACCCTAAAGACTCTACTCCAAAACTACTAGAACTAATATCTGAATTCAGCAAAGTTGCAGGGTACAAAATTAATACACAGAAATCTGTTGCTTTCCTATACACTAACAATGAACTAGCAGAAAGAAAAATCAGGAGAACAATTCATTCACAATTGCATCAAAAAGAATAAAATACCTAGGACAAAAACCTAACTAAGGAAGTGAAAGACCTATACCCTGAAAACTACAAGACATTCTTAAGAGAAATTAAAGAGGATGCTAACAAATGGAAATTCATCCCATGCTTGTGGGTAGGAAGAATTAATATTGTCGAAATGGCCATCTTGCCTAAAGCAATCTACAGATTCAATGCAATCTCTATCAAAATACCAACAGCTTTCTTCAACGAACTGGAACAAATAGTTCTAAAATTCATAAAGAACCACAAAAGACTGAACAGCCAAAGCAATCCTGAGAAGGAAGAATAAAGCAGGGGGATCTCACTTCCCAACTTCAAGTCCTACTACAAAGCCACAGTAATCAAGACAATTTGGTCTGGCACAGGAACAGACCCTCAGACCAGTGGAACAGAATAGAGACTCCAGATATTAACCCAAACCTATATGGTCAATTAATATATGATAAAGGAGCCATGGATATACAATGGGGAGATGACAGCCTCTACAACAGCTGGTGTTGGCAAAACTGGGTAGCTAAATGTAAGAGAATGAAACTGGATCATTGTCTAACCCCATACACAGAAGTAAATTTGAAATGGATCAAAGACCTGAATGTAAGTCATGAAACGATAAAACTCTTAGAAAAAAACATTGGCAAAATCTTTTGGACACAACCACGAGCAGTTTCTTCATGAACATATCTCCCTGGGCAAGGGAAATGAAAGCAAAAATGAACAAGTGGGACTATATGAAGCTGAAAAGCTTCTGGTACAGCAAAGGACACCATCAATAAAACAAAAAGGCATCCTACAGTATGGGAGAATATATTCATAAATGACATATCCGATAAGGGGTTGGCATCCAAAATATATAAAGAGTTCATACATCTTAACAAAGAAAAAGCAAATAATTCAATTAAAAATTGGCAGAGGATCTGATCAGACACTTCTCCAAAGAACTTCACATGGCCAACAGGCACATGAAAAGATGCTCCATGTCGCTAATCATCAGAGAAACGCAAATTAAAACCACAGTGAGATATCACCTCATACCAGTTAGAATGGCTACTATCCAAAAGACAAACAACAAATGTTGCTGAGGTGTGGAGAAAAGGGAATGTTCCTACACTGCTGGTCGGAATGTAAATTAGGTCAACCATTGTGGAAAGCAGTATGGAGTTTCCTCATAAAACTCAAAATAGAAATACCATTTGAACCACGAACTCCACTCCTAGGAATTTACCCTGAGAATACAGGAGCCCAGTTTCAAAAAGACATAGGCACCCCTATGTTTATTGCAGCACTATTTACAATAGCCAAGAAATGGAAGCAACCTAAGTGTCCATCAGTAGATGAATGGATAAAGAAGATGTGGTATATATACACAATGGAATATTATTCAGCCATAAGAAGAAAACAAATCCTACCATTTGTAACAATATGGTTGGAGCTGGAGGATATTATGCTCAGTGAAAGCCAGGTGGAGAAAGACAAGTATCAAATGATTTCACTCATCTGTGAAGTGTAAGAATAAAGCAAAAACTGAAGGAACAAAACAACAGCAGATTCACAGAACCCAAGAATGGACTAACAGTTACCAAAGGGAAAGAGACTGGGGAGGATGGGTGGGAGGGAGGGACAAGGGGGAAAAGGGGCATTACAATTAACACACAAAATTTGGGGGGGGGGGGCGACGGTAAGACAGTACATCACAGAGAAGAGAAGTAGTGATTCTATAGCATCTTACTACGCTGATGGACAGTGACTGTAATGGGTTATGTGGTGGGGAC
This sequence comes from Smutsia gigantea, assembly GCA_032199065.1. Lineage (NCBI taxonomy): Eukaryota > Metazoa > Chordata > Mammalia > Pholidota > Manidae > Smutsia > Smutsia gigantea. The sequence goes on from JAVSCE010016139.1 coordinate 74,263, forward strand.
TTGAGAATAGGGGGAGTCTAGTAACCATGATGTTGCTCATGTAATTGTATAGTAATGATACCAAAAGAAACTTATTTTACTGTGTATGAAGTGCAATATTAGTCTGAAGTAAAGTGTGCTAAGTTAATGACACATATTAATCCTTAGAGAACACAGTAAAAATACTACTACTAAGAAGTGGAACTAATACCAATAGTGGAGGAAACATGAAAACAAATCTTAAAAATGTAGTCAATTAAGAAGAAAAAACAAGTAGCAACTGGAAACCAAAAACTAAAATGGTATACTTATATCCAACTATACCACAAATTACATTTAATACAAATGGTCCTTACAATACAATTAAAGATAGAGTTGTCCGAGTGGATAAAAACAAAATAAAACAAAACAAGCTGTTTGTAAGAGACCCAATTTAAATATAAGGATACAGACAGTTTAGAAATAAAATGGGAGAAATACACTAGGCAAATACTAATGCTTGCTAAGAAACCAAGTGTGTTTTTATTAATATCATACAAAATAGAATCCAACCCAAAACATATTTCTAGGGACAAAGAGGGAGATAATAATGATAAAATGATTTAATTCCTCAGAAAAACAACAGTTTAAAAGATGAATTTACCCAGTAATGTCACAAAACATATGCAGCAAACACTGACAAGACTGGAAAAGAGAATAGTTGTCACATCAACTTCCTTTAGCCTCTTCCTTTAGGGTATGAATGCCTACATATTCCATTTTGCTAAATATTGAGTCTTTAGATGACTATTTTAACATTTTTATATCAATTTCCAGAAATATTGTAATTGTTAGGATTTTAGTTACTTGGTGTCTACTTTAAGAGAATAAGTATTCTTCTATCAGATAGTACTAGTATGTCTATAAATAGACCTCATAGGTTTAAAACTTAGAAACTTATTTTAGGAAGAAAAAAGCAAACATTTTAAAGAAGTTCTGTGCTATTTACTTGCCCTTTTTTGGAATAGCAAAATGACCATAAGTGGCATGAGGACAGGACATTTTGCATTAATTTCTTATGTATTCCTAGTGCTGATGGAGGACTTAGCACACGGTAGAAAAACTAACAAATAATTCTTGAATGAAGGAATAAATCTCTTAATGCGTAAGTTTCATAAGCTTGTTAACTTCTTCAAAAATCTGATCTTTTTTTAGTAAGTGTAGCTATAAATGCATAATATGCAAATGTAATAAATCACAAGAATATAAATTACCTACTGAAGGCAACAGATAAAAGTATCTAGCTAAAGTTATGCTGAAGGAGATGATTAATAGATTGAAAGAAAAAAATAGTTAATAGGAATACATGTAAGACCAACACATAATTGAGTTGTATTCTAGAGGGAGTTACATATTTCAAATTTAGCTCTTAAAAAGATGAAGTGCTTACTATGTAACTGTTGTGCTGTTATTTAAACTGTGATATTTAAGTTTGTGTCAGCACTAAGATAGTGTATATGAATATGTGCATATATATCGTATGTGTATGTTTTGTATATATATATAAGATATATATTTATCATATCTGACTTTAGATGAGGTTCCACCATGAAATTACTTCAAACTTTACAAGGTCATTGGTGTCAAGAATTTACCTGTAGTAAGAGAGAATTGGAACATTACAAAATTAAATCACAAGAATTGGTCTTAAACAAAAGAAAATATAATAACCTCCCAAAATAAAAATGAATAAGTGATATTTTTTCTTCTATGTTGTTTTAAGAGAGAGAGTTTTGCCAACATGTTATTCTCACTTATTTTTCCCCATAGATGATTTAGATGCTTCAGGAAAATAAATAAATAGATAAATAAATGAATAAATAAACAAACCAACAACATCTTGCCCTTCTTTGTCTTACTTACTGCTTCCAGAATAGAATAACAAAATACTATTAAGACTCTTTAGAACAACATCTGAATATTTCTCCTGCATTGTGTAGCAAGGCTTAAGGATGAACAAAATGGAGTTTAGAAATGCAAAGTTTGGAGGCAGATGAGGAACTTCAGCAGCCAGCAAAATAGACAGTAAATCATGTTCACTGAACAGAATGTTATCACTGCTGGATTTTGAGAATTTTATATGGGGTCATTTCGGGGATAATAAAATTTCAGAAGGAGAATGGACTCTGAATCCAGATTGCTGTTTCAAATCCTGGCTCCTTTATTATTTAGCTCTAAGACCTTGGAGAACTCACACAATATATATATGTAACTCAGTGATGGTACCTACTACATGTGTTCATTTTGAGAGTTAACTGAGTAAGTCCACGTTGACAATCACTTACCAGAAATCACAGTCCCAGCAGTGTTTTAGACTTTAAAATCTTTCCAATTTTAGCTGATGAAATGGTACTTATATTGCATTATACCCAGTGGGTTTTGAGACACCTTGACGTTTTTTGCAGAGAAAACTGCCTATGTTCATATCAAGTGGGATTAATGAAGACTACGAGTCACCTCTTGATGGGTCAAATCAGGTGTTGCAGCAAACATGAGAGAACTCTCGCTTTCAGAGCTTTATGGATCCAGAACTGCAGAAAATGGGTCTGTGTAGGGAAAGCACACAGAACTGTGTCTAGAAAATGAATGTATTTATTAATGCAAAGGAATGTGTTAATCCTACTGTAGAAAGTACAGATCAGGTCCTATTTGGAGCATTGTGTTTAATTCTAGATGCTTCATTTTTCTGTCTAGCATGACAAACTAGCAAGTGCCATGTGGGATATTTTGATAATAACTGGAGACCTTCACTAAACAGGTCAAAGCACAAGTGAATTCATTCTACTTAATTTACCATTTAAACTAGGCTAACCTGGGGTCATATTTTAACCTAATAAAAATTAGTCAAAAATGTTGAGTTCTGTTGGGAACTGACTAGGAACCTGCTTTCTGTCTTTGATCTAGACTTCCTTAGGCTTGCTCCCCATAAACTGCCAGCTCTGGCTCATGTGCATTCCACTTTACTACCATGACCTGGTACTCCTTGAATTGTATCACTCTGATCATTTCCTGCATAATTTTTAGCTTTGCCTTCTACTACATCCTCAGTTTCCATATCAATGGAGATGACAGGTCCTCTGGAAACCATCCCCCACCATTTCTTTCTGTGTCTTTTTGTATTGTGGCTTAGAACATGCATTGGCTCAAATTGTGTACTCATGAGGTTTGAGCCGGTTCCAGAGCTGACATAATAGTAATGAACAATGTAGATTTTAGTTAATATAAGTAAGGCTGTAAAGCTGTTAATAATACCATGGAGTGTTTCACCAGCTGATGTGCCTCTTTCAATGGCAGTATAGTTGTCCGAGATTTTGATTTTTGGCAAAGTGTTTATTGGAGGGGATTGTAGTTCTCAGATTCCCTAACACTGTGAATGTGAATATGCTATAGTTCTATTATCACATTATATAATTTATTTTTTGATTAACAATCTCTGAAATATTTCATTGAAACACTTTTCACTAAGAGATTCAAATGTATAGTGATACTTTTCTTCTAAATGTACATTTAAAATCAACTGTTCAGCTTGCATTCTCTTCTTTCCTACTGAGATAAGGATGAATAGTGAGCTGCCATGAATCTGACTAGACACCAGTGTTGTGGCATTCATGCTACAAACCCTATCTTGAATAGTGCAAATTGCTCCAGAACCTCATTTATAGTTGCTGCCAGTTTCCAGTTAAATGTAAATAAATTTAGTTAAAAATGTATATTTTTTATATTTACATAAAGGCAGACAATTTCAAGCTAAGGCTATTTATAAATTTAGGCTAATCTTAGTTTTTATATTTTTTGGGGGGTGGGGATGAGAGAAGAGTATAAATTAATAGTTTTAAAATGTGGGATGCTGCTGTTTTGGCATAACTTCTCTACATGTTCAGATATTTTTGGCTAGTATTGATTTATTACAGCAATAATACCTAAAACAATTATTTTAACCCTGCTGAGAATATCAAGATTCCTGAGAAATGTAAATGCTGAACCTTTAGTGAGATCTCTGTGGGAGAAATAAAGTGAATTTCCTTCAAAGAAATAAGGCACTGCTGGGAACTCCTTTTCTGTCAACTTGGCTAAATGTGTTAAGTAAAATTTAGTGAATAAGGTACCAAAAATAGCAGGTGGTTGAAAATTGATTCAAATAAAGAATTGCATTTAATACTTGAAACATATTAAGGTAATTAAGGTAAATTTTGTTAATATTTGTAGGCATTCAAATATGGATTCCTTGCCAAATATAGTATGCCTTTTCTACTGTTGAAAAAGCTCAGAAAATAAAGTAGAAAATGCTTAATGTGGAGTCTAGATTAATGTTAATTTTCTATAACATAGGATTCTTAGGGAAATTCTATAAGGTGAATATTCATTATGCCTATCATGAAATTTTATGCCTAATTATATGAAACCTGTTTTTGAGAGAGGAGGAAAAATGTATTTTGTTGTTTTTGTTGTTAGTATTTCTCAAAAGAATGATGATGAATGCATCTTCGTTATTACCAGGTAAACATGACAGCAATAGATATACAATATTAGAAAGCAACTATGTCCTGCCTTCTAAAAATTCTTCATGAAGAAAGTTGTGCTGATTGCCAAGCCCACTAAGAGATTCAAATGTATAGTGATACTTTTTCTTCTAAATGTACATTTAAAATCAACTGCTCAGTTTGCATTCTCTTCTTTCCTCCTTAGATAAGGATGAATAGTGAGCTGCCATGAATCTGACTAGACAACAATGTGTTATTGTTGTGGCATTCATGCTACAAACCCTATCTTGAATAGTGCAAATTGCTCCAGAACCCCATTTATAGTTGCTGCCAGTTTCCAGTTAAATGAAACTCATCTAAAATGCAATGGAATTTCATGTGAAAATCAAATACTATATAACATTTACTTGTGTTCATTGTATCTCCTCTGTAAGAAAGTTAACTGAAATGCTGTTAGATGGTTTAGATAAGTGAGCAAAAAATTATTTCATGCTTGTTTTGAGACCATTGTAAAACTAGTCCCTTTTGTAGTTTAGAGCCCTAGGGAAAAGTCAGAAGACAGAAAACAGAGGAGGAAGCAGAAGATTTAAAATGGAGTAATCTATCATAAATCAGAGGAAAGAATGGGGGATTCAGTTCCACAGCAAGGGGACCTTTTGTTGAACAGCATCTTTATTATTTCTCTCTCAAAAAAAAAAAAGGACTCACAAAACAATAAATAGCATCATTTTACAACTGATATTTTAAAAAGAAAAACAACTGCAAGTTAGAGTAAGAAGATGATCAACATAAGGAGTTTCATGTACTTTGTTTTTTGAGGGTAATGTTACTATTATGATAGGAAATTATATATGCATATATTTAATATTTGTTCATTATGAAAGTAATACCTCATTGGGTTTTCAAAATTAAACATCAGAGGTCTAGTAAATTACGTACTGTGGAATTTGTTTAAAACTAATTATGTCTCTTAACAAAACTGACATTGATAAAGGCAATATCCACCATTTTGCCACCTGAATAATAAGTGAACATTATGTAAATTCCACAAGTTCAGGAATAATTTCCTATTTCAATTTCCTTACCAAACTTAGTATAATATTATATATGAAATGACTACTACCAGCTTAAGCTACCTTATCCCTGTGACTTATTTTTTACATTTTGACTTATAGGCAAATTAAGAGTATTTTTATTAAAATTTTTTATAATAAAATGCTGCATACACCACTTTTAAGGAGGGAAATTGGTGATCATCCTCCACCCATGCTTATAATGTTAAATTGCCAGTTCTCTATAAAGCTTAGTAAGCTTCATTTTACATGTCTAATAAATAGTAAGTAGAGGAACAACTAAAAGAAAATATTTTATTTAGCATATGCTGATCAATCCTGTGTTAGCAAATATTGTAGTGTTTAAAATTTATTGCAAAGTGATTGGACCTTGTTATTATGAGTAAATTCTAGGAATCCTAATTCTTGTGTATAATCTGGGAATAACACCATTTGGGGTCAAGCTTACCCTTTAAACAAATCAATAAAACATGGGGTTTTATGATCTGTCAAGATGTTCAGTTAATTATTGAACATGATTAGGCTAAATATTGACCAGAATAAAAGAAGAATGATTATAAATGAAAAACTTTCATTCTCATTCATATTATGTGTCTTATGTGTGCCTTTTTGCATTTTCCTTCTATGCAATTATTATTTCAGTCAAAAGATTTGTAGATAGATAGATAGATAGATAGAGAGAGAGAGAGAGAGAGAGAGAGAGATGATAGACATTTGGGATAGGATCATGATTTTCTTTTCTCCTTCTGGTTACTACACTACCAGAGAATAGCTGAACTCACTTGGTTTTACAATACTGCTATTTCTGTTTCTCTTAAACTTTTTGTTAAATATTTCATGGCTTTGTCTATGTGATACCAGGCATACCTTTATTTATCTGGAAAATTCTTATTCATTCTTTATCACTAAGCTCAGACATGTCTTCCCCCTGAATTCTTTCCTGGAATCCAAGTTGAGTTGAATGACTTGTTTGCACATCACACTATATACATATATCAATCCTATCACAACTTTCCAAATGGCATTATCTCTTTGGAAGTGTCCTAAGGAAAAGGACTGTAACTTCCTCATCTTTGAGACACACATACATAGCAGCGCTTGAACATACCATGTACTTAACATATATACTGAATTCACTAGTTTGATCCCGCATTCATGCAACTTACAAATATTTATAAAATAGTTATTGGTAGATTTTGGAGCTCCTTATACTCTTCTTTTGTTAAAGACAACTTAGGATTCACCATAGGATTTTAATCATGTATTATAAAATTTTGATGCTCTATTTTGATGCTGATGGCTTTATAAATATTAAAAATGACTCAAGAAGAATAATAAAGTGTGAAAGTACTAATAAACACAGCAAGGGGAAAATTAGAGGCAAGAAGAAAGATTAATATAAATGGCATTTACACAATTATGACACTTTTGGAAAAAATAAGCACTGATTTTCTCAGAAAAATAAATTCTAAATAAATTAAATATTTTTCAGTTAAGTAAGAAAAGTATTAAAAACAAAAGAAGGTATGAATGAATATTTGTCTTTTGTTTATGCAAGAATGATATGTCTAACTAAAATTCATAATTGAGTTATAAGGACAAAGAAGATACAGAAACTTGTCAACATAAACATTTAAATGTCCCAAATAACCATAGAAATATTAAAAACTAAATTGCCTAGACTAATATTTGCATCATACCTAACTGAGAATTGCTATCCTTATTTTATTAAATTATTTTAAACAAATCAAAAATATATAAACATCCTAAAAATAGAAAAAGCATATAAAAGAACAGGTTACCAAAGATACACATTTCATTAGCAATAAAAAGGGATTGGCTAAATCATACATGTTATAACCAATTAATGAAATTTTATGCAAACATTGAAAGAAATGTTTACACAGATCTTTAAAATGTTAATGGTAAGATAAAAGAGCAGGCAGTAAAAGAAAATGCATAGGATAATTTAATTTTGTGTTTGTATTTAATCATTTACATAATTAAATTGATAATAGTAATTAATGAGAATGATGGAGTTAGAGCATATTTTAATTTTCAATTTTTTTCATATATTTATTTTGTAATTTCCCACAACAAGCACCGGCAGTAAGGAAAAAATATAGAATTAAAAGCACATTTCAAAATATAAAAGTTCCTATTCTCTATAAAAACTAATTTCCATTTAAATGTCATTAGACAATTAATGCATTCAAGTTCACTTTCTGGAGATGGTAAGCATCCTTTCTGCATGCTATATAAACAATTGAAACACTCTGCCCTTGTAAACACATTAATGTCTCTCTGTGTCTATCTAGCTCATTTTTTTCACTGTTTTAATATGATCTGTTCCTGATGTACACAAAAGCTAGGAACTTCTCAAACAAAAATAATATCTCCAGAACAACTACTATCATATCCAGAATTTGTCATTTCTCTTCAGGATTAATCGTAGACAGCCAAAGATAAAATACCTAATGAGAGGGTATGCAGTGTAGTTTTGGTGAACAAGGTATTCTTCGGGTGATTTTAAAATCAGCATTATTTACATTTTTCTTGCTTGTGCAGCATTTTTAATGCCCCCTTTCACTAGGTAGTTTTGACAAACTTGTTTCAACAATGTTCAGCTACCTAATAGGTCCCTTAGCAAGTAAAAATGAAGTGGTACAAATATTAAAAACATTCTGTGCCCTTTGAAAATATTACAAAAGTTACTGCACAGATGGGCTGAAAGTTTAATTACCTCAAAAGAAGAGTGTCAGAGTCATTATTGCTGCAACAACTGGAAATTTAGCAGCCAAAGTATTCACCAGGAAATTACTCTGAGCATATATATCAAATACGCTGAAGAAACAGCTGCCATTCCATTTATGTCACCAGATGTGAGAATTGCAAGTACTAGGGTGGCATGGTGATGCTGTATTAGCCTTATCTTAATTTGACATTTTCTATGCATTTCTCAAATGAGCCAGACTGGGGAAAATGAATTAAATAGAATAACATGCACCAAGTAAATAAGACAAGCTCCATTTCATGTATTTTTGCTGTAAGAGCTTATATAGTTCTAGTACAGGATGGAAAATTGTATTTTGGAGTAGGACAACTAATGTTAATGATAGGGAATTACTAAACTTTCTTTAACTGAAAATATGCTGTTTGGGTCTTTGTGACTAATCTCCAATAATGGTGTATACTCTAATGTAGTGTATAAATGGTGATAAGATATCCTACTTCAACTTCATAGCTGGATGACAAATGTCAGAAACTATGAGAAAAAATTGGTTCAACAAAGATTAATTTTTCAGAATAAATATTCATTTCTCTGCACCAAAGGAGAATACATTCATAAAAAAACAAGACTATTTAAAAACTACTCTTAAAATAATTTACTATAGGTCATATGGCCCACTGTGGCATCTTGCCATTCTCTGCATTCTCTGTTTCTGTCAAAGTTTTGGCCAGAATTCTTTTAGCTTGACTTGTTATAGATAATGATAAACTATATGCTTAAGGAAGCACAATATAGTCTAAAGTGATAAAATAAATGCATTCATATATATTTAGCAGAGAAAGTTCTAAAAGTACAAGAAACAATACCACATATTTAGGAAAATATTAAGAAACCCATGATACCATTAAAAAATGTACATCACTAATATCATCAATTTCTGAAAAGCATTACTATTTGGGGTTACTCAAGCCCAAATATGCTAAATCCTAACTGAATTAATGATGACTCATTTTTACCTCCCAAATAAGCATTTAATGTAGCCAAACCTCCTACTTAGATTTTGGGATATGAAAATGCAACTGGGGACACAGTTACATATAGAGTAGTATATTCTGTAATTTAGGTGTGTATGTGAGCCTTTATAATCAAGAAGTTTCTGAAAGATAATATGCAGAAAATGATAAAGTACTTTTCAAAGTCATTAAAGATTTTAAAGGTGTTATAATTACAAATTTCTTGAGATAATTATTATGTCTTCAAATTTTAGCATGACCTAATAGAATGTCATCTCAATGGAACAAGAAACTTAGATTTCAGAAAGTCATTCTTTCAACCAATAAACTTGGATCAGAGATTTCTAAGGAAGACGTGTTAGACATGTCAGTATAGGAGAGTCAGGTGAATAGATTTAGGATGCTAAAAGGACACCAACTTTTATAAACTTCAGCTAAATGAAGAATACAGATATAAAATCAAGGAGCATTTTGCATCTCAACTCCAGGCACACTGGACTGCTGTTTCCCCAACACACCAGAGGTGTTCCTGCCTCAGAGCCCCTGCACATGCTGATCCCTGACTGGGGTGCCCTTGCCCCTACCACCATACTCCCTCTTTCCTTAAGTTCTTCACTTGATACTATCTTCTCAAACAGTCCTTTCCTGGCCAATGCATTTAAATTTCATCTCTCCATCCTGACCTTAGCTAACTTACTCTCCAAGTTTCTTGCTTTATTTTGTGTTCTTATTCTTATCACTTAGAAACTAACATATACTATGGTATGCATAAGATGTTACCTTACTTGAGTTTTTGTTTTCCTTACTGAAATATAAATTTCTTGAGAGCAGGAAGTTGTTCATTTTGTTTGCCATTTTTCAGAGTCATAATAATATTTGTTGCATGAATAAATGAATGGACTGACTACAATGCAAAGCAAAGTGAATGAGGTACTGAAAAATTTGATCCATAGAGTAAATATTCTGATTTTCTTAAGGCAATAAAGTGAAAAGTCAAATCAGATAGTCTTCTTTGCAGATTTAGAATTTTATGATTCTGTATGGCACAAATTTCATAAAACTATCTTATGCACACACATACAAATTTTGTGTCATTTCACTCTAAGGGAATTAACATTCTCAATAATATAAGGTGGGGAGTAAAAAGTAAGCATTTGCATCTGGAAAGGAAAGAATTAAAAGTGCTGGCCTTTGATCTATTTCTCTCCCATTTCCTGGTAAGATACTTCTGGGGAAAGAAAGGAAGAAAGCCATTTTGTCTAATATCCTTGTAAGCACACTGATAATTGGATCTTCTAGTAAATAGACTAATTCTATTTGCCAAAGAGGAGGACCCTTATATATGAAATGCACTTCGCATGATGTCCCTGGTTTAGAATTACTTATAGTAACCCAACTTAGAATATATGGACTTATGAGTTATGGCTTCTCAATATCTCATAGCTATGAAACTATCTGGGTTATATCTGGAGACACCAGCAATGTAAACACTTGCTGCTGTGTGAGGTGGCTGCAGAGCTCACCTGCTGATAACATCTGTTACTCGGACTGGAGAAAGAATTGTCAGAGGCAGAAATGAAGAAGCTAGGGTCCATGAGACCATCCCCAGTTTCCACTGTTTTCTCTCTGCCTCTTGTCTGCTAGTTGCCTGGACATTATTATAATATCTGATAGCTCAGCATCAAACAAGTGTAATGTCTTTCAGAGACTGATGCTGGAACATAGTTCAGAAGGTCTTTTTAAGTATAAAAAGCTTGAAATTAGAGAACCTGGAGTTCAGGGTTTTATGACTTCCCCAAAACGTAACTACTCATAGCCTACTGCTGACCAGAGGCCTTACTGATAACATAAAGAGTCAATTAATATGTATTTTGTATGTTATATGTATTATTTACTGTATTCTTACAATAAAGTAAGCCAGAGAAAAATAAATGTTTTTTCAAATCATTACAAATCTCCCAAACTTTTCCGGTGTATTTATCGAAAAAAAAAATCTGCATATAACTGGACCGACACAGTTCAAACTATGCTGTTCAAGGATTGACTGTGTAGGCAAACTCTAACAACTACTTTGTGATAATACAGAGAGGAATAATACGTGTGAAGCTGGAGACTGAAGGGAGACAGCAGAAGTGGGAACACTGCAGCAGGCTAAACTCCTAAAGAGAGTGATTGGTTCTCATTTAGGATTTGTGGACTATTTCAAAGTAAAGCAAAAACCAGAATAACAAGCTTCGCAAAAATCAGTTAAGCCTGCACAGAAAACACCAACAGTTCTAAATTTACAAAAGGAAGAAGACCCCTCAGGATGTTGTTCCATGAATAGAAAGACTTTCACAAGTTTGTAATATAAAGCATAATATTATGTGTATTGCATACTTGGATATGCTAGACCATATACAAGGTATACTTGGAAATGCAAACAAGAAAATAAAAACAAAGAATAATTTTCACCATTTTATTCTGAATTAAATTATTTGGAAATGTTTCACAGTTCTACTATATTTGCTATCTCCTTATTTTTCATTTCTTTGAAGACCCCAGAAAATATTATTAAAAAAATTTTTTTTTCCCAAATAATATAGAGCAACAACAAATGGCCCCTGTTGTCACTGGTCCTCTGTTATTTTTTCTGATAGGATTAACAATTTAATTTTTCTTAAACATACACAGTCACTGCAATATTATTTTAAGGAAAGAAAGTTCTAAAGGAACCTCTCTAGTGTTCACCTTCTCCAAACAATCTATTCTGCAGTCAGGCAGCAACTTAACAACTTTCTGCCTTAAGTATGTCGGTGAGAGGAGAAAAAAACCTGTCTTGAACTAACGTCTCTCCTCAAATGGGAGAAAGTGACTTTGCCAGTGAATAGAGGTGCTGCCTCTTATCTGTGCTTAATAACCTCTCTCACTGACACCAATTCAGCTGCCACTTAGCACAAAGACAAGTCTGCATGTCATTTAACAGGTCTGCATTAATACACCTAACCAATCAATGGCTTCCACCCATTCCACAAGGACATCATTCTGTTACCATTACTAGACACTGTCAACTGAAAATGACACCAGAGTCACAAAAAAGGCGAAATGATGTCAGTTTAATCAGAGCACAGACAAAAAGGTAAACAATACTACCCAGGATAGACTCAGAGGTTGGCATAAGCCACTCTTGGCAGGTCCCAGTGAAACCAGCTTGAAATTAAAAGATATAAAATCCAATAGAATGACACAGACAATCAGAACTGTTTTTCCCCCATTCAATTAAAATTGTCAAGTAGTGTTGGCAGAAGGAAAATGTGTAACAAAATATTGGAAGAAGGTGCAACTTGAATAGATTTTATAGGAAATCAAACCATTTTCCATTTTGAGAAAAAGGAACAGCAACCTACATTATATTATTTTAAAATACGTTTAATCAATTACTTCAATTTTCTTTCTATGGAAAATTAAAGGGCCGTTTTAGAAAGTCTTACATTAAGCCAACAGCTTTGAGTTGGTATATGTATACACTGACAAGATAGCTATTCACATTAAGTAGTGATAATAATGATGGATTTGTGTAACTAGGCATGTGGAGTAGGCCTCAGGGATTATCTGGCCCAACCTGCTCATTTTACAGATGAGAGAACTGAATCTAAGACAGAGGGAGTGAGATGCCCGGGAGCACGATGGCAGGGCCGCCGTTTCTGGCTCTCTGTCCATCTCTTTTTTCCACCACACTGTTTAAAGTTCATGTCTTACAATAATAAATGCGATTTTTATCTAGAAAAAGAGAAATGTTATTGTGAAAGAGTGAAAGGGGAATTAGTTTAATGATTTCAAATAGAACATTCATAAACAATGAAGTATCATTTCACTGACCTTGTAAACCTTGTAAGATTCTTCTTCCGCCTACTCAAAATACTCGAGGCTGTGTAGTGCCTTTAAAATACACGAGAGATAAGCCCCACAACTAGGCCAATAAGAGCTGGCTGAGAGCAGCCTACACTTGGGCAAAATGTCAGAGGTGTCATATCCTGATCCCCTGTGGCACGGATCTGAGTTATTTGGCTGGCTCATCACCCACTTTTCACAGGGTCTGATATTCTGGACTCATCTCTGCCACTGTTCTCAGTGCTTCGTCCTGTACAAACCCATTCTGACTGCGCTGCACACTTCGGACGCCACTATCCACCAGCTTTGGTTCATCATCCTTTCTTCCAACCTGATCTCCCCCAGGTTAATTCCTGCTAAGTCCTATAGCTCTGGGAGGGGTTATACATATGGAGAGCCAGGTGCACCGGCCTTTTCCCAGGACACATTCCAGACGGCTCCCTGCCTGGGGCCGACAGCTTTTCCTGGTAGCTTAAAATTGAAATTGGATTTCAAAGCTTACTCTACCCTTCTTATCTAAAGAAGTCTATCTCAACCTTTAAAAATCTGTGTTCCTTTTGAATAAATAAGAAATACCTCAAGGGTCCTCTGCCTCTACTTCTGATACTGCTGTAAGCCTTTAAGGGTCATTTGTGACATTAAGAACAGTGTCACTACTTCCAATGAAGAATATGTTGAGTGCTGATATCTGGAGTTCTGTTACAGAAAACTGTTTCTTTGCATTTTTGAAATTTAACATGATAAAAATATTTAATATGTTTATTCAAGCTTCACACAACTTCCCCTAAGATTCTAATATGGGGCACCCTCATTTCCTTCTCCCCATGCCCCAGGATGGGCCTTACAGGTTCAGAGGGGAAATGCACACATAGTACTATAATCTGTTTCACCTTTTCCTTATCTCTCTGCCTTTTACTTCTCCCAGATCAGGGAGTTTCACCATGAAGTAATTTCTCACATTTTCTCACATATTCTTTTCCCCAGTATCCTCTGTCAACACCACACTTTGCACCATTACCTCTGCCTTTTATTCAACTTCTTAATTTCATGATTAAATACACACTTACACAGAAGGAGAAATAGAATTATAATTGTCATGGCTAATTAATATGAGGATAATTCCAGTAAAAACAAACAAAAATATATTACTCTTTCCTTGATATTGGGAAAAATTATAATTGATGGTATCAACTTAGGGACTCCTTTTCATTTACAGAGATTAAGCAAAATTTCTATTTCTGCTTGGATTCTGTAAGTATGCAGATTTTAAGATTTTATTACCCACATAAATTATCATTCTGCTTTGCTTTTAGTTATATTAAATGTCAATAACCTTTTTCATTAAAAGTATACAGCTGTATATTTGGGTTTAAACATATGCTTTATATGAAAATGCATCCTAAATTCTAAATAATCAATTTATAATAGTTTCTAGAACCCGAGAACTCACTATTTTATAAATTGAAAAAGTATAGGGCAATTTAAAAATTTTCAAAAACAATGTTAGAAAATAGCTTTTCAGGACATCAGGCTTCGAAGCGACTCAAATGTTCATTTATAGGTAAATGGATAAAGAAAATGTGATGTATACACACAATGGAATATTATTATCCTTAAAAAAGAAGGAGTGTCACCATTTGCAACAACATGGGTGGACCTGCAAAACATTATGCTTATTGAGATGAGCCAGTCACAGAGGACAAATATTGAATAATTCTACTTACTTGAGGTATATAAAATAGTCAAACTTATAGAAGCAGAAATACAATGGTGGTTGCCAGGGGAGGGAGAAATGGGAGGTTGTTGTACAATGGGTATAAACTTATATTATACAAATAGAACATGTTCTAGAGAGCTGCTGTAAAACATAGTGCCTTTGTATAAGTTAGCAATACTGTATTTGCATTTAAATTTTGGTAAGAGGATAGATTTTGCATTAAATGTTCTTATCACCAAAATGCAAAAAAAAGCAAAAAAAGCAAAGGGACACAAGGAAACTTTTGGAGATGATGAATCTGTTTATTACCTTGACTGTGGTGATGGTATCACAGGTATATGCATATATTCAAACTCATCAGATGGTGTACATTAAATATACACAGGTTATACCTCAATAAAACTGAAAAAAAGAGATACACTCTGTTAAAAGGTCAGGCTATGGATAGTAATGATGAGTCAAATTTTAGTGAAGAAATATATAAATTATAAAATGGTTATTTTTTTCCAGTGTGTATCACAAGAACATAGAGGTTAAGAGTGTGGGTCTACAGTCAGACTAACTGAGTTCAAAACCTGATTCCACTATTAACTATGTTGAACAAACTGGTAATTTTTTTTTCTCTTCCTCCTTTTCTATAAATTTTCTATATATTTTTTCTATTAACTTCTATTTATTTTCTCTTCTCATCAATCTACAAAATGACAATAATACTACCTCCCTCCTAGGGTTGTTAGAAAGGATAAATGAGATAATACACATTAAGCGTTTGGAACCATGCCTAGCATCCACTAAGGGTTAGCATTTATAATTATAATTATAAATAGTGATATTCTGTAGCCCACGAAGGGCTGTCAGGATTTTCGTGATGTCTCTGTTCTGCACTCCTGGTGCCATTCAACACAAGGGATTGGTGGTAATCATTCAATTCCTGATACATAAAAAGACAAAGACTAGTTACCGGCTTCTTTTGCTGCCTAGAATAACACTTTAAACTGTTGCAAAGAATTATGGTCTTTTATATCGGTTCCTCAATTGAATATGAAGGATATATACTTACCTAAAGTATGCAGTGAATTATTTCAATTAAGCCTTTATTAATAATTTAAGTCTTCCAGGCCTCAGTTTTATTAACTCTGCTTATTTCTGGGTCATTGTATAATCTCAACTCATTCATCCATTATAGGTGTATCATATCCATGTTTCAAAATCATATAAGGACTAGTGGCACTTCAAAATGCTTTTCAAAATTTGATGTGCCTGTGAATAGTCTGGCTATCTTATTGATATGTAGATTTGAGTTCAGTGTATACTAGGTGTGGCCCAAGGGTCTCCATTTCTAATAAGATCCCAGGTGATTTAATTTTGTGATAAATGTCACCACACTTTGCTCCACACAAGGATCTATAGAACATTATTATGAGCTTCAATACATAAACGAATTGAAATAGCAAATCTAATTTTAATTTTCAGACTCTAGCTCATGAGTTTTAAGGTCAATATTACATTCTAGTTTGCAGTTATTTGATGCCACAAGGATTTGAGCTGATGTTGCATTTGTCTGCATTCATATTACATTTTTCAAATAATTATAGTTTTAGTATGACTGTTCTAATGCTTTGCTTGAATTCATCAATCTAGGAGATATTTTCCACAAGAGACTATGAGAAGTGATGTGACAGTAAAATCCAAACATGGATTTTAATCCAATGTCACCAAGTCTTGTCTTTCTATGATAAATCTTAAGATTTAAAGTACAGCAAGGTTTAAAAAATATATCTTTGGTTCTTCTACTAGTATACACTACAGTTCAGGAGCAGTCAAACTGGTACTTCACTGCAAAGCTTCTCCTTTAAATAGCACTGGTATAGAGGCTGGAAAAAAGCATGCAATATTAAAAATATGATGAGAAGAGCAGAGCAGAGAGGAAAGAGAAATGTCAAATTTTAGAAATACATGCAAGTGGAAAAGAAACATGTTCTTAGTAAGGGAACATCATATTGAGCTTATATTCTGCAGTACAGATGAACAAGGTATGAGAAAGAAAATATCCTACTCATAATTAACTGAGCATATGGATTCCTGCTTTTGTTTGTTTCTGATTCAACACATTGATACATTTTTAAAATACAAAAGTCTCGAAGGAAAAAAAAAACCACACCGTAGATATCCTCATTCTTTCCAGCTGTAATCCTATACAAGATATGAGAGGAATAGAAATGCAAGAGAGTTCTTCTAAGATTCCATTAAAATGGAAGTGGAATTCCATGACAGTGGGAGGAGCAAGTGATTTCCTCTCTTTTAAATTTTTCATTCTGACATAATTTGACATTTTCAGAAGATTTGCAAGGATAGTACAGCAAGTTTTTGTCCATCTTCATTAAGCTTCCCCAAAGTTAACATCTTACAAAACCATTGTGCATTTATCAAAACTAAGAAATTAACATTGGTATAATACTGTGAACTAAACTAGTATTCATCACTTTTTCAATAACATTGATTCTGTGCTCCAGAATCCATTGTAGGTCACCTCATTGCACTTTTTCATTGTTTCCTTGGTCTTCTTCAATCTGGGATGGTTTCTTAAGGCTTTATTTTTAACATCATTGATAATTTTGAAAAGTACTGGTGAGGAATTTTATAGATTGGTCCTTAATTTGGGTTTTCTCCTTATTAGATTGGGTTTATGGATTTTTTTGAAAGAATACCACAGAGGTGAAATTACCTTCTTCTCATTGCAGCAAATTGGGTATCAACATGACTCATAACTTTTGAAGTTAAACTTGATCTCTTGGTTAAGATGGTTTCTGCATGATCGTCTGTTGTGAAGTTACTGTTCTACTTTTGTACTATAACATAAATGAGTCACTGAATAGAGCCCATACTTAAAGGTGGGAGGATTAATTAAGATCTGCCTCCTGGAGGGAGGTGTATTGTGATAATCAGAATGACATCCCCTCAAGGCTGTCCCTTTCCTAGTCCCCAGAACCTTTTAATATGTTTTTCTCTGGATGTATTTAAGATTTTCACTTTTTATTTTCAGCAGTATAAAAACACCTAGATGTGCATTTTGTGTCTATCCTACTTGGTTTTATCTGCTTCTCGGATCTGTGGTCTGATGCTATCACTAATTTTAAAAGTTATAAGCCACTATTTCTTCAAATAATTCTCCTTTGTCCTTTCTTTTTTCTACTTCCAGTAGTCCAATAATGTGTATTTTAGATCATATGGTATTGTTCCACAGTTCATGGATGCTCTGTTGTGTTGTTTCTTTTCCCTCTGTAATTTTTTTCTTTGGTGTTTTACTTGGGTAATATCTGAGCTATCTTCATTTTCATGACTCTTTCCTTGTGTTCAGTCTACAGATGAGCCCTTTAGAGTTATCCTGTTCTACTGCAGGCTTGGACCCTGCATGTATTACTGCCCTTCCCCCATGACAAAACTTTTTGCTCGTATTTCTCTCCTTCAGTTGCTGAGTGTCCACTGAGCCTTCAGTTTTTCTTTCCATCTCCTATAGATTAAGACTTCTGTTCCTTAGGTAATATAAAGGACATGGGTCTGGGCAAGGTTTCTCACCCCTCCTCCAGCGGCAGAAGATTTCTACCAGGACCCTTAGTCTACAGCTTTTGTTTTTCTTCTTAAAGCTTTTTTCTTTTTTCCTTGGGGGAAGATAAGACTGGATCTGGGCAAAGTTTCTGCAAGTGGCTGCTTTTCCCTTGCCCAGCCAGCACCATGAGGAAAGCTTTCTCAGGGACTTTCCATGATTTTTCCATTGAGCAATTGGTGGAGTTCCTGGAAGAGGAAGCCTAACTGAGATTCCTATCCTTGTTTGCCTTACATTTTTCATGAGAATCCACACTTGGGAGTTTAGCAATTTGTTGTAAGTTTCTCAATGAACCTTTTTCCTTACATCTATCACTTCCAGTGGCATCCTACCTATTTAGGAATTGCTTGCATTTCTTTCCAGCTCCTGGCACCCTCTCTAGATTTCAGGCTAGTTTGCTCTGCGACCTCATTAATTCAAAGTTTGTCCAGTGATTTCACTTGTAAGAGTGGAAGTAACACTTTTTATTTCTGTATAATTCTATACTAAAATTAGAAATAAATTATCTTTTTTAAATTTGAAAAAGTATTAGCAAGTATTCTTTGATATAGTTTGGTCACTTTGTAATACATCTTGGAGATGGAGTGATCCCCAAAACTGGGTATAAGTCAGAAGTAC
Source organism: Smutsia gigantea (assembly GCA_032199065.1). Classification (NCBI taxonomy): domain Eukaryota; kingdom Metazoa; phylum Chordata; class Mammalia; order Pholidota; family Manidae; genus Smutsia; species Smutsia gigantea. The sequence continues at coordinate 93,388 of JAVSCE010016139.1, forward strand.
TCTTTTCTAAATTTTCCCAGCTCCTGTTCCATGAGACAGGATAATCGTAAGTATTATTTCAAAAATGAAAAAGAGATTCATTTGTCAAATGCATGTGGAAAAATGATTGCTTTAACACTATTATACAACTTCTCTTACTATAAATTTTCTGAAGTCATTAATATGTAAATATGTTTGGTAATAGTATGGAAATAATATTGACTATTTGCAAATTTATTTGACCAAGAAATGCTTTTCTCCTCTCTGGAAATGTCTGGGAAGTTTTTTGTGGGCAGCATATGCTTTTCAACACCTGACTAATTTAATTAAATATTATACAAAGTACACCTAGCACTCATGTTTCCACATTGTGAAGGTTCATATATCCTTTCCTGCTCTGATGGGTCTTCCTCCTCTGAATTGACACCTGAGGTTCCAGGCAGACCCGAGAAACATGAGCTGCAATGCCTCCTCTTTGGATTGGCCTAAGGTTGGGGGCTGTCTTAGAAATCTAGTGTTTAGACAAAATAATCATGAATTAGTTTGGTTATGCCTAATGGTGACTGTGAAGAGAATGACCAAGTTATAAGTTATGTGAGAAATGAGTAGAACATATAGTACAAAATTAGAAGAGTAGGTTTTTCTGCCTGACGCTGAGCCATCATTGTCCTAGCCAGAGCATGTGAGACTCTGCACAAGGGTTGTGGCTCCCTTTTGGAAAAACAAATAATGTACATTTTTATGGTCACCATTTTCCTTAAGATTTCTTAGCCACTTAGTTGCAGTAAACCCAATCTTTTCTGGGTTTTGATATTTGGAATGTGAGAAGAAACACTTCTTCTTTATTGGTATACATGTTAGACACAATCTCATTTTACTTTTATAAGAAATTTCACAGATAAAATTCAATTCAAAAGCTGGTCAACATTATGAAATCTAAACAATATTATGCTAGCTAAGAGAGTCATTTCAAAGGCAACATATATTTTTTTTTCTGGGAAGTTAAGAAGGCTTACAGATAAGAGTAAGAGTTCTTATGTCAGGGACCCCAGAACATGAGGAGATGCTTCACCAATGGCTAAGTGCTGATTATTCAAGGTTAAAAAATATTTTTATCATCATCAATGCCTTTCAAATTGCTTTCTAGCCAATACCAGTTAATTTTGCTGGTTAGGACAAATAAAAACATCCAAAATCCAGGTGATCAAATTATCTTTGTTTTATTAAATTAGCTATTTTCTGTAGAAAAAAATCATAGGTTTTATTTTATGATTACTTCTGAAGCATTGTGGAGATGTCACGTAGACATGGTCTCAGGAGAATTTCCTTCCTAGTGCAGACAACCTCTGTAGTTGGCGGTGCAGTCTTATATTACTTTAAGAGTGTGTAACTTTTGAGTCAAGAGGTTCTTCTGGCATAAAAAGTCTGGGTTGCCCTCAGGGGATTTGTCACACTGTATTTAGCTCAAGCATGGACTCAGAAACCTGGAAAATGTACTCTACTTTGGCAGCCTAGCACTTCTTTCAAGTCATAAAGTTCAAGTTATCAAAGAACTTTTCAAGGTGACAATTATGGCACAGTATGTGACCTTTCAACAAGACTTAAATTGGGAAATCTATACTAAGGTGTTTCCCTCCTGCTGGCACGTACCCTGCCCCTTCTTTTAAACATATAGTTTGGACAGAAAAGAGTCTGGCTGTATGTAAACCATTTGTTCTATTCCATATTAGCTAAGGAAAGGGTTTTAACATTACAGAAATAGTAGCACATGTGTTATCTTCCTACTACACTACACGATACCTCCCTTCTGGTTTGTAAGAGATGATAGTGAACTCAGACTTGTTCAAAAAGAGAATCCTACAAAAATATTATGCTGAAACTATTATAATTAGATTGTTATAAATGTGATAAACCAGATTAATCTATAAGATATGAAAATCTAAGAAGGAATAGTAGGAATGAAATCTCTACATAATAGGGGAGGTAACCTGGGAGACTGACCTATAGTTTTGATTAAGCGGAGTTGAACTCATCTTTTATAGATCACTTTTTTCAATTAGATTTCATGATTTTAAACGAGATGTACCAAACTCTAGGGAAATGCGTCTAATATATAGGAATATTGCACTGTTTTTGTTGGTTTTATATTTAGTTTTTAACACCTTCTTTGATATGAAAAAATATCAGGGAATTCTGTGTTGAAACAAAATCTGGCTCATAGTGGCAATCATTTGTGACCTACCTTTTAGTGATTAGAAGGCTGGGAGAACCTTCTATGGACATGTGTCTTTTCCCTTCATATGTGTTTATTGTGCACCTACTATATTCAAGAAATGTTTCTCTGGATCACAATGCAGCATGGGGGGAAAAAAGATAAAAAAATATCCTTTACCTTCTCTTTCCTCTTGTCTTTTCAGGAAATATTATATAGCAGTTTGTTTCTTTTCTTTCTGTAAAATACGTATAAGCTTGACACTCTTGCCAAAAAACCACAGCAGAATCTTCAAACTACACCCAAGACTGGCAAGAGAGAAAGATGAGGCCATGGTTGCTGACAGTAGCATAAAGGAAGTTACACAGTGTGCCGCTGAGTTCTTTTCTTCCATTCAGTCAACGATGACCCCCAAGAAGTGGGAACAGAGAGGTAAAAAAGTACTTTCTTTTAGATAAGCCCAGGGGACTGTGGTTCCATCCTACAATTTGAGGTCCATCTGTGCTGCAGGCAGGATGTACTTTACAGGATCAGGGGTTAGAACAGAGTCATTTCTTAACAGAAAACACTTTATTTTTGAAGAAAGTCCTATTTTTTTCTCTCTTTTCTCTTCTTCCCACTTACCAAACAGCATATCACCTTTCCTCGTAATGCCATTTTCATTCTGTTGTGTCATAAACAAAACTAGAAAACAAACAAAAATTAACTGAAATGTGGCCAAATTACTCTTAGGAACTACGTTAATAAATTGATTAGAGTTTCTGTTCTGGTTTTTTGGATTACTTTGTCTTTTAAAACTTGTTTCTTTAGGCATGTTGAAGGTTTTGATATGACAGACTATTTGGTTGAAATATGCTGATGTATTTTCATTCTAATTCTTAACAAAATAGAGGCACATATCCCTGCTTCAGTTAACATATATCAACTGTACAGAATTTAAATTTCTCACTTTGGATCAATATCTTACAAAAACACTTCTGTCTCTAATTTAAGCATTTGCTCCTCATCTCAACATTACAATGTGGGGTATTTCTCAATAATATATGCCAAAGAGCTCTTGTGTACAGAGTTCATAATGAAAACTTAATAAGATTCTTCTTGAAAGAATAAAAATCTGACATTTTTATAGGCCTAAGAAAAAAATACTACATGACACATGCAATAAAAGTAAAATTGAAGGAACTTATTTTAATATTAATATTTCTGAAAAATGAAGGAAACCTTCTTCATTGTTAGGTCCTAATGATGTAGATAATGTATATATTCCAGATTAGCTTTGACATCCAAATCTTCAATCAAGCTACACAGGCTTCCTTTACTTGAAAGTTGATTAATCTTCTGAAGACTTTTCAAAGTCTAGTATCTTGAAAAAAATAAGTCCTATGAATTAGTGGAACTGTTCAGCGAACCCTGAACCTCCAATTGTCCTGAGCCCATGCAGCAAGCTCAAGCAAAATAATTTCCTCATAAATGATACCAGTTTTCTTTAACATCTGCCTCTGCCACTTCCAGTCGACCCTATGTGTATTACTGTGGCCATGTCTCAGCTGTATGAGTAGTAGAACAGAGTCCCTGGCTAGGAGAAAATAGTGTATGCCCAAAAATTGCATGTTCTGGATAATATCGATGGAAATCATGAGAACATGTGTGGGAATGGATTGTAAGTTATAATATAAGGAAAATTTAAAGATATAGAAGCAATTATTCTTTACACTAGATTCACTATCTAGCCAGGGTACTTGAAACTGGTTCTAATAATTTTCATTCTTTTATTAAAGCATATAAATGATGGCTTTATATCAATATGATGGAACATTGCTGGAACTTCTTTGGCATTTATGACATTTTATTTTAGGAAGGAACAGAAGGCTAAGGGAGGTGAATATATCAACATGGATTAATATATAAGACCTGAGAATCCATCATTTGCATATATGCAACTGAAGAGCCCACAAGACACTACCATCCCTAAGACAAAAAACAGTTTATTGATGGTGAGAAGACCATTCTTTTATTTGATTAAGTCAAACCAGCCTCTGTCAGTTGTCATGAATCTATTTGGTTTATGTTTTCTTTAGTCACAATAACTCTCTTCATCTCCTGCCGGTACTTTGATTATATTAGCATTCAGTAAAACATCAACTGACCCAGTATATGTTTGTCATTCATGCTAATTAGACTGCCAAGCAGAAAGTAGTTAGCAATCTTGGTACCTTGGTAATAAACACACATGTCAAAAGCTGTTGAACAAATCCTTCAATTTTTCAAGGACCTGTTAAATAAGTGATTCAGTAGTATAGGTTTTGCTGAGACATGCCCTCTAGAGTAAAGGAAAATGATTTGAATCTTAAACCTTATGCCACTTAAAAAAACCTCTGTTTTGGGGTTCTTTACATGGACATCTTTGGATTGTAGTGGCAGCCTTTACCTTATTTGGAAATCCTGCTCCACTCAGTTGATTCAGACTTGTCCTGAGATGACAGCCAGTCTCTCTCCTTGGTCACACCATGGCTAGTGTAATAGGTACATGAATATAGAAGCATAGGGACATGAGTAGAGATCATGCATTGCTTAGAAAAATGGAATTAACCTCACCAAGAATCTTCTAGCTACTGTCACTGATGGATATGCAAACATCAGTAGCAGAGAACTTGGCTTTAATTTGACACCATTACTTAGTGAGATTTGCCAGCAGATTAATTACATAGGTTCCTTTTCCCTTTGTAGAGACAGTGATTTTGTCCCTACTGAAAATGGCAAATACTCTGGATATTGGTTTTCATTTCCTACCTGCAATACCTTAGACTATAGTACCAATGAAGGGCGTATAGGACACTGAAGATATCCAGCTCAGCAAATATATTCCCTAGTGAAAATCTCATTGGTGGAAAAAGAGACATCTACAATGATTTTATTATATAACCCAATTGCATCTGTTGGGAATATGTAAATAACTTATGGCCTATTAATGCAATGGAGTACTACATTTTATTTAAAATAAATATATCCATATCTATCAATAAAGGTATATAGTAAATATATTATCCTTTGTACATTTCAGCCTTCTTTTGCTTAACATTTTGAAAATTTAAATGTTATATAGCATTTAGTTATATAACATTTAACTAAATATTATTTGTAAAATAACTTGTTCAGTTTATTCGTAAAATAATCTGAAATAATTACTGTTTTTAAACCAAACCTGGCTACTCACTTGGGCCAAAAAAGGTGAGGAACATAAAAACGTTCCTCTGGCATAGGTTCTTTTGAATTTCGAGATGACACCCAATCAAGGCTGAAGATAATTACTTTACTATGGCAATTATCAAACTTGCATGATGGGAAAAATTAGGTGAAGAATGTGTTATATTGTAGAATCCCAAGCCCTTCACCTGAAGGTTGATATTTAATTTGTCATCCGGGGTGAAGTTAAGAGTTTTACCTTTGTAACTAAACTGAAGCTGTCATAACACCAGATCAATTAGAAAATAATACACTAAGTTACAATTTTAGGGCAGCCCTAACTATAAATTGGGGCATTAAGATAAGACTTAAAGCATGGAACTGTTATTTTTGTGACAAGGGTGTTTAATTACAGTATTTACAGCGCTGTCTGTCCTTTTGTTCTTTTGGTTCTCATTTCTTAGACCTCTTTTTTATCATTAAGCTATAAGGTCAATTTGTGTTATGTTTCTCGACAATTAAATACTGTCCTATGTGAAATTTAAACCTAGAGTGCCTGTTTATTCCTGAATAATGTATGCTATGCAAATAATAGGAGAGTGTCACCACATTACTCATCTGCAAAAAGTATGGAGTTAAAGGTGAAACATTTCTGTTTTGATAGAGAAAATAATTTTATTTGTAGACAAATCATTTCATCTTTTCTTAACCTGATGAATAGATATAGTCATCCTTAAAACTGGAAATTATGGGTGACATTTCATTTTGTATAGCTGACAGTGAAACGGAAGAAATAAATATATCCCTCCTTACACTGATGTTTTTAAAGCAGAAAATAATTTCCATGGGCACCTGGGAATTGTTAGGTAGTTAGCACTAAATTTCAAAGTGATAAACCAGATACACTGCTGCACTGTGAAGTAATTGTGTCATATAAACATAGGAAAAAATAGACATACGATGCTTTTTAGTTGGCTGTCTTTTGAATGAACAGCTTCAGAGTTGTCTGGCTCTTGAGAAAAAAGTGTATCATTCACAGAAATTTAAAGCAGTGTCTTTTAGCACTATTTCTCTTTTGGTGCATAAGTTAATATCTCTCAATCCTGCATATATGATACAATTTACAAATTTTCAACCTGATAAGGAGCCTTCTATATACAGTACAATTAGTGCAAAAATAGATTAATATCCTGTGATTTCAACTCATAAATTTTATAGACAATGAATATCTTGTTATTAAAGCAAAAGTTAAGTAATCATTTGAGTAAGGATAGAAACAAACTAAAGGCTGCCAAATTTTTTTCCTATTTAATTTCCTAATTAAAGACTCTTAAAACTATATTCCTATAATTTATTTTTTATCTGAGTAAAAAAAATGTTATTGTTCTAATCTAGCATGTGAATCTCAAAACAAGCAAATTTTGCTGATTTTCGGACAAAAATTGCATGTGGGGCATGTGTCCCTTATCTCATTAATAAGGTTTCCTCCAGACAATTAAGGAACACTAACACAATAAAAATTATGTCCAGAGTAGACAGTTTTAGCATGAGTTACTTTAATATCTGCAACATCAAAAATTAATATTGCACATTTATTAAATTAAGTTTAAATAAATGTTCAGGGTTATAGGTCCTCATATAGAACTCACTTGATGCTTTAATCAAATGAAAACACCCTCTTGCAATACATCATTGCAACTACATAGGTCCTAAGTGTATTTTATGAAAAATTATAATTCACAACTCTGATCCTTTTTACATTCTACTTTTGCAATTCTGCCTTTCTCTTTCTTGAGTATCATTTGTCTGAAATATTTGCTTCAGGATATAAAGAAGCCATTGTTTTATACCCAAAGGATTTTGCAATGCTACAATACCCATAAACACTTGAAAACCCTTCATCAAATCTTAAAGGGCTTTTTAAAAGTTGAAATAGAAAACAGGTCATTCAGGTGGGAAAGGTGAAATTGGATCACTACCTCAGACCCTGTGTGGCTCCATATAAGTTAAGGACTAAATATCAAAATATGAAACTTTAAATTTATCAGTAAAAATAAAAATTTGTAATTATCTTTTGGATATTGTGTAGGAAAATATTTGCTTAATGAGATGCAAAAAAAAAAGCTTTTTGCTATAAAAAGCTTAAAAAATTTGACTATTAAAATTAAGAACTCCTTGTTTATTAAAAGACATTAAAAGAAAGTGAAAAAACATTCTATATATTGATAGAATATATCTATGATTGTTTTCTATCTGAACTTCATAAAGAACACCTACAAGTCAATTAACACACACACACACAAATAGAAAAAAATGGACAAAGACAAATGGGCACTTTATATAAAGACAATAAACAACCTCATCTTGATTAACTCTGTTTATGATTAGTGAAAGACTTAACAACAGCTTTATGTTGCTCTGTCTTATGCTTATTACACTGGCAAAAGTAAGTCTGGTAATATCAAGTGCTAGAGACTGTGAGGATGGACAGACTTGCTTATTTATTATTAGTTGAAGTTAATTGATTTACCACTGAAACAGTTTGCATTATTTTCTTAAGTTAATTATTCCCATATCCTATTATACAGAAAACCCATTTCTAGGCACAGACACAAGAGATTCTCTTGCACATGCACATCAAAGACAGGTTCATATGTCACAAACAATGAAACACACTGATACACCATTATCACCAAAGCCCGTAGTTTACATTAGGGTTCAGTCTCGGCACTGTACATTCTATGGGTTTTGACAAATGTGCAATGACATGTATCCACCCTTTGTTGCTATCTTTTAACTACCCATTTTTAGAGTATTTTAGATTCTACCATGTTAGATTAATACTCTCAACTTTTATAATATGTATGGCATGGTTTTGATTTTTTGTTCATTATATATTTGTTTTCCCTACTATGTTGATAAACACAGGGAAAGGTTTATATCATACTTTTTCATAGTCCCACAATTTATCAGAATGCCTGAAAAATAGTAGAAAGGCTATTAAAGTTTATTGAATAAGAGAGACCTTGATAGACAATTCATATATTTTTTTATCTACACTGTGTCTCCTGAGGATTTCTGGTATGAAAAAACAAAACCAAACAAAAAAAACAAGGCCAAAAAAGGGTCCTCATAAGCAATGTTTTGTTTTTGATGTCAAAATAGAAATGATTTTTCTTATAACAGACTAATAAAGACACCACAATGGATTGTTCCTTGAAAGAAAAAATTTCGTAATTGAGTCTAAAGATCATTGAGAATAGCTTGTCCCACCAACTGTGAGATAGTGAAGTTAAGGGAGAGGGAGGTGGTACACTGACATGCACCAAATAGAGGTTCCAATACTGTGTCATGAGAGCCAACTTTGAGACAACTGTGGACACAAGCAGGCTTATTGCAATCAGGCACTGCACAGATTTTGGAGCAGAGGATTTGGGCCTAAGATGGACCCAAGAAACAGAGTTGCAAACAATGACAAGCTCTGCAAATAACAGCTGCAAATCAAAGAGCGATCTCCGTGTGTGCACAGCGTGGCAGGGACTGGATGTTACAGATGGGTCTTTGCTGCTTCACCCCCACACGCAAATAGAAGTCACCCACAGTAACATCACCTTTGAATAGGAAGGGCCCAGGGAAGCTCTGTTTATTTATTTTTATTCTTTGTACTTACTGTGAGGCAGTTTTATCATGAAGGATTCAATTTAATAAATCTAATGCATAAATTTTAAAAAATATTATGTTGTGAAAATGAATTTCTGTAGCTGGTTTTGACCTCTGATAAAGATATTTTAATCTGATCCTTTTCAACTCGGTAACTGTTCCCAGCTTCTAGGCCCAACAGCATATTATAATTATATAGCTGTATTTCTAAAACAATAGGATGCTGAATCAAAACCATCATCTCTGGGGAATGCTTCTGACACGTAAACTGTGTTATGCATCATCTTCCCTGAGAGTGTGAGAAAAACTAATTCCATTCCTGGAAGGATAGACTGACTCAGATGTAATTCACATTCTGAGTGCCTCTAAAAGGAAGAAAACGAAACTGTTTATATGGCATCCAAGCATTTTCAGTGTCTGAAAAATAAAAGTAATTAGATATTCTTAATAAAGTTGGTACTCTCCATTCTTTTTAGAAATACTAGGGGGAAAAGAAAGAAAGCAAAGGATCCATATCAGGAAAATGATTACTTAGGATTGAAATTCTTTTTACTCAGATTTGGTTTAAAATTTCCCCGCAGGTACATTCCATTTGTGGAAAAGCTCAAAAAGGATAAAGAAGCATCACTAACTTCAAAGTGATTTTTGGCTTCCATCTCTGTGTAAGTGAATTAGTTAAATATTTTATTTTATGTAAGCAGAACATGTAACAAGAAAATTCATTTAGTCACCATCAGGCATTTATTAGGCAGTTATGTACTGTTCACTTTGTTAGTCACTAAAGACAAAGAGACATGAATAAACCAATGTACCTGTCCTTGTAGAGGTCACAGCCTAGTCGGGGAAGATGAATGCGTTCACAAATAATTACAATGCATTAAGGAATGCTGTCATGCAGAAATGTCAGTTCTCTGGGGCCACACAGGAAGCCGCCAGGGTTTTGTGTGAGTGGGAAGAGATAGGTGTTGAATAAATAAGACTTCATAGAAGAGGCAATATTAGACCCCATTTTGAAAGATGAATAGGAGTTTTCATGGCTGAAGAGGAGTCTAGGAGAAAGGGTTGGAGCCCTTCAGGCTTTGGGAATAGGACTCAGAAGCAAAAAGGAGTATTATTCACAATCATGTGTGTTTTTCCTGGAGACTAAAGGTTAGGTCACAAGAATGAACTTGGCCAGTAAATGTGTTCTTGAAACACACGTATCTTTTTCTTTTTTTAATAAATATATTACCCCGGAGTTCTGGGGAGATGGCGGCATGAGCAGGGCAGCGGAAATTTCCTCCCAAAACCATATATATTTATGAAAATACAACAAATACAACTATTCCCAAAAGAGAGACCAGAAGATACAGGAGAGCACCCAGCCTGCATCTACACCTGAGAGGAGTTGGCACCCACGAGGTGCATAAGATACGGAGCCACGTCCCAGGAGGACCCGAGCAGTCCCCCACCCCAGCACACCGGCAGGAGGAGAGGATTCAGAGCCAGGAGGGAGTGGAAGTACAGGCTGGCAAAATAACCAGCCCTGGTGATCTGCGCCAGGAGCACTGACACACATCGCGTGGTGTATCGGATATTGGAAAGACAGAGGGTGCAGGACCTGAGCCGGGGAATGCACCAGGTCCTTGCAGCCGGCTCCCCAGGACAAAAGCAAAGCACACGCTTTTTTTAGCGGTCTTAAAGAGACAGCGGCCCAACGGAGGAGCAGGATCATCTCAGCACACTCAGCCCAGTAGGCTCGGAGTTCTGGGGAATTTTGGACACCTTGGCTGGCGACTGAGAAAAAGTAGCAGTACCGAGACTTCCCACAGAGATCAGCAGCCTTCCACTCATTTGTGCCCCAGCCAGAGTTACAAATGGCCCTGCGGAGCGGCATGGCTGCAGCTGCGAAATAGTGGAGCAACAGCGCCGCCTACAGCTCCTCACAAAATCTAATCCCCGTGGGCATTTTTTGTTTTTTGTTGGTGTTTTTTTATTTCTCTTTTCTTTTCTTTTCTCTTCTTTCATTTCTTTCTTTCTTTTTTTTTTAAGTCTTAAAGAGCCCAGCTGACATATGTGGCACCTACCAGCAATCACTTCTATCGCCATGAAAAGACAGAGGAATATAGTACAAACAAAGCTTATCCAGACCCAGACACCAGAGAGTGAGTCTGAAGGGATGGAAATTCACAATCTTCCTAAAAAAGAATTCAGAATAAAAGTCATAAACATTCTGATGGATTTACAGAAAATATGGAAGAGCTGAGGGAGGAAGTGAGGGAAGTGAGGAAAAAAAATGCACAAATGAGACAAGCGATCGATGGCCTTAGCAGCAGACTGGATGAGATGCAAGAGACTGTTAATGGAATAGAAATCAGAGAACAGGAATACAGAGAAGCTGAGGCAGAGAGAGATAAAAGGATGGCTAGGAATGAAAGAATATTAAGAGAACTGTGTGACCAATCCAAACGGAACAATATTCACATTATAGGAATACCAGAGGAAGAAGAGAGAGAAAAATGGATACAAAGTGTCTTTGAAGAAATAACCGCTGAAAACTTCCCCATGCTGGGAAAGAAAACAGTCTCGCAATCCACAGAAGCCCACAGATCTCCCAACACAAGGGACACAAGGAAGACAACACCAAGACACATAATAATTAAAATGGCAAAGATCAAAGATAAGGACAGAGTATTAAAGGCAGCTACAGAGAGAAAAAAGATCACCTACAAAGGAAAACCCATCAGACTATCATCAGACTTCTCAACAGAAACCTTACAGGCCAGGAGAGAATGGCAGGATATACTTAATGTAATGAAACAGAAGGGTCTCGAACCAAGCATATTGTATCCAGCATGATTATCATTTAAATATGACAGAGGGAATAAACAATTTCCGGACAAGCGAAAGCTGAGAGAGTTTCCCTCCCATAAACCACATCTACAGGATATCTTAAACGGACTGCTCTAGAGGGAAGCACCCCAAAGGCTAAAAAGATGTCACCAGAGAAAATAAAATCATAGCAAAGAAAGCACCCATCAAATACTAACTAAAGGCAAAGAATAAAACACGTAGTATATAAAGAATGGAGGAGGAAGAATAAGAAGAGAGAGAAATAAAGACACATCAGACTGGTTTACAATAAGTTAACAAGAAAGTGAAGGTAGATTGTCAGATAGTAAAGAAGCAACTCTTGAACCTTGGAACCATGAATCTAAAGCCAGCAATGGCAATAAGTACATACCTATCAATAATCACCCTAAAGGTAAATGGACTGAATGCACCAATCAAAAGACAAACAGTAATGGAATGGATAAAAAAGCAAGACACATCTATATGCTGCTTACAAGAGACTCACCTCAAACTCAAAGATATACACATACTAAAAATGAAGGGATGGAAAAAGATATTTCATGCAAACAACAAGGAGAAAAAAGCAGGTGTTGAAGTACTTGTATCACACAAAATAGACTTCAAAACGAAGAAAGTAGCAAGAGATAAAGGACATTACATAATGATAAATGGGTCAGTCCAACAAGAAGATATAACCATTATAAATATATATGCACCCAACACAGGAGCGCCAGCATATGTGAAACAAATACTAACAGAATTAAAGGACAAAATAGACAGCAATGCATTCATTTTAGGAGACTTCAACACACCACTCACTCCAAGGGACAGATCAACCAGAAAGAAAATAAGTAAAGACACAGAGGCACTGAAAAACACACTAGAACAGATGGATCGAACAGACATCTACAAAACTCTACACCCAAAAGCAGCAGGATACACATTCTTCTCAAGTGCACATGGAACATTTTCCAGAATAGACCACATACTAGGCCACAAAAAGAAACTCAGTAAATTCAAAAATATTGAAATTCTACCAACCAACTTCTCAGATCACAAAGGTATAAAACTAGAAATAAATTTTAGAAAGGAAACAAAAAGGCTCACAAATACATGGAAACTTAACATCATTCTCCTAATTAATCAATGGGTTAACGACCAAATCAAAACAGAAATCAAAGAATATATGGAGACTAATGACAACAGCAACACAAAGCCACAACTTCTGTGGGATGCAGCAAAGGCAGTTCTAAGAGGAAAGTATATTGCAATCCAAGTCTATTTAAAGAAGGAAGAACATTCCCAAATGAATAGTCTAAAGACACAATTACTGAAATTGGAAAAAGAAGAACAAATGAGGACCAAAGTCACCAGAAGGAGGGACATAATAAAGATCAGAGAAGAAATAAATAAAATTGAGAAGAATAAAACAATTGAAAAAATCAATCTAACCAAGACATGGTTCTTTGAAAAAATAAACAAAATAGATAAACCCCTAGTCAGACTCACTAAGAGAAAAAGAGAATCTACACACATAAACAGAATCAGAAATGAGAAAGGAAAAATAACGACAGACCCCACAGAAATACAAAGAATTATAAGAGAATATTATGAGAATCTGTATGCTAACAAGCTGGAAAACATAGAAGAAATGGACAACTTCTAAGAAAAATACAACCTCCCAAGATTGACCAAGCAAGAAACAGAAAAACTAAACAGACCAATCACTAGCAACGAAATTGAATCGGTAATCAAAAAACTACCCAAGAATAAAACCCCGGACCAGATGGATTCACCTCTGAATTCTACCAGACATATAGAGAAGAAATAAAACCCATTCTCCTTAAAGTTTTCCAAAAAATACAAGAGGAGGGAATACTTCCATACTCATTTTATGAAGCCAGCATCACTCTAATACCAAAACCTGGCAAAGACCTCACCAAAAAAGAAAACTACAGACCAATATTGCTGATGAACATGGATGCAAAAATATTCTACAAAATATTAGCAAACCAAATTCAAAAATACATCAAGAGGATCATACACCATGAACAAGTGGGATTCATCCCAGGGATGAAAGGATGGTACAACATTCAAAAATCCATCAACATCATCCACCACATCAACAAAAAGAAGAACAAAAACCACATGATCATCTCCATAGATGCTGAAAAAGCATTTGACAAAATTCAGCATCCATTCCTGATTAAAACTCTCAACAAAATGGGGATAGACGGCAAGTACCTCAACATCATAAAGGCCATATATGACAAACCCACAGCTAACATCATACTTAACAGCGAGAAGCTGAAAGCTTTTCATCTAAGATCGGGAACAAGACAGGGATGCCCACTCTCTCCACTGTTATTCAACATAGTACTGGAGGTCCTAGCCACAGCAATCAGACAAAACAAAGACATACAAGGCATCCAGATTGGTAAAGAAGAAGTCAAATTGTCACTATTTGCAGATGACATGATATTGTACATAAAAAACCCTAAAGACTCCACTCCAAAACTACTAGAACTAATACCTGAATTCAGCAAAGTTGCAGGATACAAAATTAACACACAGAAATCTGTTGCTTTCCTATACAGTAACTATGAACTCACAGAAAGAGAAATCAGAAAAACAATTCCATTCACAATTGCATCAAAAAGAATAAAATACCTAGGAATAAACCTAATGAAGGAAGTGAAAGACCTGTACTCTGAAAACTACAAGACACTCCTAAGAGAAATTAAAGAGGACACTAACAAATGGAAATGCATCCCATGCTGTTGGCTAGGAAGGAAAAATATTGTCAAAATGGCTATACTACCTAAAGCAATCTACAGATTCAAAGCAATTCCTATCAAACTACCAACAGCTTTCTTCAATGAACTCGAACAAATAATTCTAAAATTCGTATGGAACCACAAAAGTCCTCGAATAGCCAAAGCAATCCTGAGAGGGAGGAATAAAACAGGGAATTATGCTCCCTGACTTCAAGCTCTACTACCAAGCCACAGTAATCAAGACAATTTGGTATTGGCACAAAAACAGACCCATAGACCAGTGGAACAGAATAGAATATCCAAACATTAACCCAAACATATACAGTCAATTAATATTTGATAAAGGAGCCTTGGATATACAATGGTGAGATGACGGCCTCTTCAGCAGCTGGTGTTGGAAAAACTGGACAGCTACATGTAAGAGAATGAAACTGGATTACTGTCTAACCCCACAGACAAAAGTAAACTCAAAATGGATCAAAGACCTGAATGTAAGTCATGAAACCACAAAACTCTTAGAAAAAAACATAGGCAAAAATCTCTTGGACATAAGCACGAGCGACTTCTTCATGAACATATCTCCCCAGTCAAGGGAAACAAAAGCAAAAATGAACCAGTGGGACTATATCAAGTTGAAAATCTTCTGTACAGCAAAGGACACCATCAGTAGAACAAAAAGACATCCTACAGTATGGGAGAATATATTCATAAATGACGTATCCGATAAAGGGTTGACATCCAAATATATAAAGAACTCATGCATTTCAAAAAACAAAAAGCAAATAATCCAATTAAGAAATGGGCAGAGGACATGAATAGACACTTCTCTAAAGAAGAAATTCAGATGGCCAACAGGCACATGAAAAGATGCTCCACATCGCTAATCATCAGAGAAATGCAGATTAAAACCACAATGAGATATCACCTCACACCAGTGAGGATGGCCAACATCCAAAACACAAACAACAACAAATGTTGGCGAGGATGTGGAGAAAAGGGAACCCTCCTACACTGCTGGTGGGAATGCAAATTAGTTCAACCATTGTGGAAAGCAGTATGGAGGTTCCTCAAAAAACTCAAAATAGAAATACCATTTGACCCAGGAATCCCACTCCAAGGAATTTACCCTAAGACTGCAGCAGCCCAGTTTGAAAAAGGCAGATACATCCCTATGTTTATCGCAGCACTATTTACAATAGCCAAGAAATGGAAGCAACCTAAGTGTCCATCAGTAGTTGAATGTATAAAGAAGAGGTGGTACATATACACAATGGAATATATTATTCAGCCATAATAAGAAAACAAATCCTACCATTTGCAACGACATGGATGCGGTAGAGGGTATTATGCTCAGTGAAATAAGCCAACACAAAGAAGACAAGTATCAAATCATTGCACTCATCTTTGGAGTATAAGAACAAAGAAAAGAACTGAAGGAACAAAACAGCAGCAGACTCACAGAACCCAAGAACGGACTAATAGTTACCAAAGGGAAAGGGACTGGGGAGGATGGGTTTGAAGGGAGGGGCCAGGGGGAAAAGGGGGCATTATGACTAGCAGATGTAATGTTGGGGGGGCACTGGGAGGGCTGTACAACTCAGAGAAGACAAGTAGTGATTCTATAGCATCTCACTATGCTCATGGACAGTGACTTTAAAGGGGTTGTTGCAGGGTCCTGATAAAGGGGGTAGTTTAATAACCATTGCACATGTAATTGTAGATTAATAATACCAAAATAAATTATAAAAAAATATATAAATATATATATATATATATATATATATATATATATATATATATATATTGCCCCTTCAGGACTCTGAAAACATAACCATCCTTGTTCTTTGCACATAGAATCATCGTTAATAGTGGAAAAAGAGCTTTGAAAGCTGATACACTTGAGCCGAGGTACTGGAAATCTCTAACTCCCAATTTTCAACAGCCCCCTCAACTCCTCTCCACTCTGGTAACAAACAGTTTGCAGTTTGTTTTCTGTATTAGTTAATATTTTCATTGGTGTGAAATTTTTAGATAAATGTGACTGTGGTGAGAGGAAATGCCTTAAAATGAACCTTATGAATAGACCTTTGAGAAAACTTGTGGCATTCAAACAATCTGGATGACCTCTGAAATGGGATTTTCTTGTTTAGGACTTGGGAATGTTGATTATTTTTCTTTTTTTACTGAAAGAAATGATAGCAGTGATATTTGCAGCAATGGCAATAATTGAGTATCTAATTCATGCTTATAAGATCAACTTGGATCATTACAAAAATATTATGAGGCAGCTGTCACTATCTGCATTTTGCAAGTAATGAACAGAAAGGTGAATTTCTGAGACCACACAGTGGGTAAGTCATGGAGCCAGTACTAGAAAGCAGGTTTGTCTGATTTTAGCACAGGGGTACACTCAATGCTACATCCCTTCTTCCTCTTCCTGGACTGTTATTAAAATGAAAGGAAATAATGTTAATGTCTTCCTTTCTAGTACTCAATACTGTGCAGTATTTCCAAAGTTCTCTTGAAATTCCATTATGCTCTTCTACCTTTTGGCTCTATTTTCATTTTCCCTGGAGAGGTTTGCTGAAAGTTTCCCAGACAGTCTTTCTGTACCTGCTCCTGGAGTTCCTATTATTGTGTTCTTGTCTCTTCTTCCACATAATCTATGTTAGCATGTGTCAGGCCCTTCACTGCTCCAATGGCTGCCCAGACAAGTGGAGAGTGTGACCTTATTAGGCCAACACTAAGGCTGGCCTGAGTAATCGTGTTCCTAGATGAGTTTCAACTCTTTCACTAGACCTTTCCTTTGGCATGTTTCCTCTTCTTTGAAAAGCTGACTCAGGTTCATTAGAAGAATATTCCTGATAACTTGAGAGACTCCATGTCATTTTACTCTCAAGAACATTCCATCTTACAGATCATTAATCCTGTACTAAATTCATGCATGCCAATTCCCATTCAGTAAAGTAAATTAATTCTCTGTGTTAGTCTCCTTATTGCCTGGCATTTTTAAAGGAATCTTCATTTATATAAACCAGTTGTTTTTAGATTTGAGCTCTATAGGTTGATCAGTAGTCTTAGTATGTTCTTTTATTACAGTTTTGGGGGCTGAAAACCATATGAGATTTCAATCTCAGTCTCATGTATTCTTGAATGTTTTTATGTCTGTGTATGGGGGCCTTATACTATAGTCTCTCCTCAGTATATCTGGCAGAGGGATTGGGTTGTGGATCGTTTTATCCACCAAAGATGGGATGTAGAATAATGTATATTTCACAATTTTAAGGAACTGTTATTCACCTTAAAATCACTTTAGTCTAATTATCATTTTTCATAAAAGAGGAAACTGACATATGACCCTTTAAGGGAATAATCCAAAGTGATACAGATAGATAATCAGTATGAGTAAATTAGTTAACTCATCTTGTTTTCTTCTTAAACTTCAGGAATGATGGTTTTCTAAGTGTCACTTGCAACATTATCAATGCAACAACATTTGTGGGTCACAACAAAAACAGGTTCTTCTAGCTAATTAAATATCCATTGAAATCAGTATGTATTCATCCTAAAGAATTTACCAAAAAACACTAAAATTCACTAAAGCATGCTTTACCCTCTATCTTTTGGGACATTTTTAATCTAAGTTCTGCAATTCTACTCCAACTAGAGTAAACACCTTTGCGTGGAGATAAATGAACAGTATTAATGGATATTTATGCAAATACTAATTAAATTAATGATAGATTGATGCTTAGAATAAGTTATTTTGCACTTTTTTATGCTATAATATTAGAGACTTTTAAATTGGGAAAGAGCTATTTAGCAAAGGCTTTTTCACAAAGGTTGATATACTTCTTTCAAGTTCCCCATTCCAAAGTTTTCAACTGTTTCCAATGTAGACATTTTTCTCCTTGACAGCTGTAGTGTTCTATATGATTTTATGTTTATTATGGTTTGATTTTTAAAAAATAACTACTTGGAGTTAAATTAGCTCCCTACATGTGGCAAGATATGTGTTATGAATAAAATGGAAAAAGAAGGCCTGTGAATGATTTCATGTAAACTTAAATGTTCACTTGTACGGGAAAAATGAAGGAATTTTAATTATTCTGTGTTCTTTAACAAATTGTAAATATGAAGATTTCTACATATCATGTAATGTAGACAATAATAATTAGTTAGAATAGAAGCGATAACTGCACAGTTGCTTATTTTATTTTTTGGCATGTGAAAATAAATGCAACATGTACGTAAATTACCAAAGATATTTAAACTATCATTAAGTTCCCTCTTAAGTGGAGGACTTTACTAAAACTAGCAATAATTTTTACCTGCCTCTATTAAACTGTGAAACTTACTTGCCTATGAAAGCTAAAGGCATTTTTCTGTTGGTAGTAAATTTAATGTGGCTGATTTTCTGCTCCAGTTTCTTTATGTATTTGTTCTACAGTAGAAAATACAGCAAACTAACTTAAAGATGATTCTATTTTTGAAACTGTCTTTTAAGTCACATATTGAATTCTATTTAATTTTAGGTAGTGTTCTCAAACTGTATCATTCATAAGTCTCAATAATTTGATGAACCAAAAATCTATTAACTAAATCGAGTTTATTTCAGAAAGTGTTATTTCAAATCTCATACATGAATACAGTTCTCAAAAAAATTTATCATAGAAAAGCAATTTACTGTGTCTGATTTATTTCATATAAGTCTTTGGGGTTTGGAAAACAATTAAAATAAAAATGTATGTCACTGTTCACTGTATTTCATCTGGATATATGTGTTGCCCACAAATAGGCATGAAGGCATAAATACATGTTTATATAACAAGCAGAATTGAAATTTGCTGCTGCAATAATGCTTATCTCTTGAAGATAATATATGCAATAAGTATTTAGTGTTTGAACCTGTGAGTGTTAAGTACTAGACAATCTATTAATAAATTTTACTACTGATTCTCTTCCTCTTAAATATGGTAATAAAATTCAAACTCAGTTCAAATCAAGAAATACTTATTCAACAGTACTATTTTCCAAAACCCTCTTGAAACCCACAAACACTCTTTAAACTTTTAATTCCACATAGACACATATTTGAATATGGTCATATACTCAATACCTATTTAGGTCCTATTATCAGTATCAGGAATAGTATTAAGCACAAGAATAATACGACCCTTGTTCCTGTGAAATGTATAATCTGGAAAATCCCTTTCCTTCAAAAAGCTTCTATTTTAATAGTGAAAACTAAAGGAAAGATATTTGACAGACTATAAACTATTAGGTGAATATTTAACAATAAAATAATATATTTATTATCCATTAATTATAATCATATTTTAACTTTTGAGTCCTAGTAAATACGGGATGTGGTATGTTTTTCATGTCACATATCAGCTAACCTTAATTGCATTTGTTATAAAGAAAAAAATGTTTCCATTTTTACTTTCATCTTGGCCAATAGCACACAAAGGTAATAACCATTGACTACTTACTTGAGTGAGATTTATTTGAATTTTTCCTTTAACATTTCAACTGAAGTATTATTAGTCATTTACCTGAAGAGCAATAGGGAAGCTTGAAGTGTAAATTTAGGTTAGCATATTTAAACCATTCGACTCTTTCTTTTCTAGAACCTCAGAATGTTAAACTCTATTTAAAAATGTTATATTTTTTGAGCATTTGTATTATACATGCCATACTGATGCAAAGACTACAGTTTGAGGAGCATTACACTAGATTAAAAACCTCTACTTTGGGGCCTTGTCCCTGGCGTTTTTTTTCCCTAAATGGCATGTTTTAACAGAGTATCTGAGATACAGGAATGCTTACATCAAGATTGTGTACGTAACTATGAGGCCAAACCTAAGAGATCATTGGATAATGAAACATGTCTAGCTGGTTAAGAAAAAAAAAACGGCAAAACTACAGACATTGTATGACGATTCTACTTAAATTTAAATTCACATTCCCATGTTATTAGATATAATAATTTAGAAAAATTAAATTACTCCTATTTTTAAAGCTACATCTACTAGGAAAATTTAACAATCTTACACAAGGAGTATAAAGGAATTATACAATGCAGGGATCAATCCCTGCTTGGACTTCTGAAACAAGCATCTCTTGCAAAGTATGAACTTAGATGCTGAATCTTATAATCGTTAATGAGAATATCCTTGTAAAGAGAGGTGGGAAATATGGAAAGACTGAGAATTGTATAATCATTTTTTTGCAAAGCAAGCAGGAAATATTTGCAGAATAACCTGGGAGGAATAGAAGATTTTCAGAGAAGATAATTTGAAGACTTGGTATTTTAAAAATTATTTTTAATAACAAACTAGTACAAACACATAAAATTATGGGTATTTGTATGATTCTTGACACACACACACAAAACAAATAGACAAGGACACTTAGTTTCTCAAAAGTTAACTTATATTGCTACATGGTCTATTACTTTCTAGACACCAGTATACAGATCCTAACTGATTTTTTAGTATTGAGGAAGTAGATCTTTGCAATAGAAGTCATTAAATATGCTTCATAGCTCGTTGTAAATGAATTTGTAGAAGCATATACCATTCTCAACTTAAGGCAGAGTTCAGACATTGCTGGTAAGCCTTTTTGACATCAAAATGTTTTAGAGGTTGTTCAGATATTATTTTTAATTTTATTTCAGAGGATTCTGCATTACAGTTATAATCAGGATTCTAAGAACCAGAGTAAAAAGATACTGTTAAATGTACATTACCTAGTAGTCCATATTAACATGGTTTATTTCTCTGGGTATGCTATAAATTAAAAATCACCTTGAATTCTTGGCTAATTTGTCCCTACATTTTTGGCTGTCCAAAACAGTAGCTATGATTTCTGAATGTAAAAATACTTACTGATAATACATATTTTGCTCTTCTAATCTAATATGCTTTGTCTTTTTAATTAAAAAGAGGCCAAACCAAAATACATGTAATGAAATCTAGATATTGTTCTTCTCTAGTCTAACTGATGACCTACATAGTTTCTGTTATAATGGATGTGCAAACTTAAAAGATAAAATTATAACACAGTGATATTTCTTTAGATCTCTGTTTTCAATTCCTACTATTTCTGACAACAAATGTAGAAAGACACAAGAGATTTCGAGACTGTTTAATGATACATTTCTGCTAAAAAACCAAGCCACTAATGTTTCTGAATGATATCCAAGTGCTTTTATTTTAAAAATGGAAGTTATTAGAAAGATATGTTAAAGTAAATGGAAAAAAAGGGCATCAAGTATATCAAATGTACCTATTTTATCAGAGTCCTGAATGTGATGCAGAAGTGCAATTTAACATTTATGCCTACAGGAGAGAGCATTCAGTAAGCCCTGCAAATTACCTAGTCCATGTTAGTCATACGCCATGAAGGAGTACATCTGAGCAAAATCCGACTACCTAGAGGCCCTATACCTGATTATAAGCTGGGCTGTTTTCATTCCCCATAACCTTTATTAGTTTATAACCTCCCAGTGTCAGAAAATTTTCTTGCTATAAATCCGCTGAATCATTTCAACAAGCCCTGGGTAAATTTCCACATATTCCACATATAAATGGTCTAACAGAATAGTACAGTTAATGTATGAGCTGTACATAGTAAAAATAAATGTTATCATTATACTACCAGCATTTTGTGATGTTAACCATGAACTATGATACTCTTTCTTCAGTTCTGGCAAAAGGAAAATGGAAGACTGAACAAACCAGTTAAGATTTCCTCTCTCTCTCAACTCCTACTGTGGATTGACAAATTTATCAAACTTGTGGATGGCCAACGTCCAGGTGTTATAACACTGAGGTGCTTAGGTCAAACTATTAGTAAACTTATAACTTCTCTATCATCTTTCTGTTTTAGAGATAGTAAAGGAAGAGACAGAGCTGGTTTTTGTTTTCTTCACCTACATCCCTATTTTTATATGATATTCTTCACTAAGCTAGACTTCCATGTTCATGAGGACAACAATACGCAAGGATTCACAAAATTATCTCTTCTTAGAAAAGTGGCAGCATTTATGCATATGGGGAAATGTTGGATCAGACTATGTCACAAGTTATATGATCAATTTAGTAAACTGTTAAGAATTATTTGCTATATATTAGTACCTAATGAATTATATTTCATTTACAAATTTTTTCTCACCATGATTTGTCAAGCCAATTACTCATTTTAGTGACTAGCTTATGTGTTTGTTTCTGCTTTGCTTTTGTTTTTGACAATTGTTGCCATAAATTTATGTGTCAGCAGGTTGGCCATCTTTGCAGCTGATGAAAAAGGACATGTTATTTCAACTTTGCTAATAGTCATGGACCAAGAATTGAAATACATTATAAAAATACCTTAATATAACTGTCATTAAATGAACATTATTAATTGAACAATAAAATGAAACACTGTATACCTCTGTACATTTTGATATTTCTGATGAAGTTGTAGGAACTATGTGTATTCACATTTTCTTAATTAGGAAAGAATCCCAAAAGTTTGGGAGCTACTGGCAATGTTTTACTTCTTTAGAGTTTTACAATAGGAAGTTCAACAAGAATAAGAAAACAGTTTTAAAGGAATCTAATTTTTATGCTGTTGACTTACTAATAAGCCTCTAGATTTTAGTCCAGTCCATTATTTAATGGAGTGTCAAATAATTTTTTTTGTTATTTTTGAATAACAACTACATATAAAAATGTGTTGTCTCAAAGTATTTGCCCCCAAAGGTAATCCTTTTCGACTGAGAAGGTCATTGGGGAATTAGGATCTGAGCTCCTATTAGACTAAACACTTTATCTATTTTTGCAGTATGCTTTATTTGTTGTGATCACTACGGCTGCTTAGATAACATGTCTCTATTTTTATGCTCTGCTTAGACATCTATGTGTCACCTTCTCCACAGAATGTCAGTGACTAAGTAATCAGAAAGGCAGAAATAAAAATTTCAGACTGTTTTGATATAGTATTAGTGACTGTGAAAGATTATGTTTGAATTTCCTGATATAAATTCAGAGCAAGCAATAGAAGCAGAAGAAGCTGCATTAACTAGCGCTTATCTAGGGTAAGATTGACACACATGGGTGGCCAAGCTAAACGTTAATATCAGACAATCCAAGATTTGCTGGAAGGACACAGCAAATGCTTAGGCTGGTCCCATTAGATAAGGAAAAGAATGACGAAGGCAATGTACAAGATACGCGATCTCCTCTGTTCTTCCTCCAACTAGTTTCTTCTCAATATTTTTATAAAACTTGAAGAAAACAATGAAGTATTTGCTGAAACATGTTGAATAATTGAGTCATCTTATATTATTGCAAAACAGAAAGATGATCATTTCCCATGCTACTAAATCTGTCATCTTTGGTCCTCATTTGGAAAACTCAGAAAATTACCCATGCCTTAATGTATTCATCACCAGAAAATTGGGTTTCTAAGGGGGGCACACAAACATAAGAAGCCATGCTGGACTTTTGCCCTGTGGAGAAATAAAACTTGTGAATATTTTCTGTTTATAAATATGCCAAATAAATAAGCATCATTAGCATACAAATTCATAAATATTTTTAATGAAGAAGAGTTACATATTGGTTCATTCAATTTGCAAAAATTATTTTCCTACACACAGGTATTTTATATCCTATCTTTGAATAATGTTGAGTACTGTCACAGGTAGAAAGAGTAGAAGAAAATAGGAAAGAACAGGCATGAATATTAAAAGACAACACATGTCAAAGCAAAAAGGTAAAAGTAAGGGGACCCTCAAAAAGGGAGGGGGAAAAATCACTGTTTAGCAAATAAAAGTCATTTTCTAATCTGCCATATTACTTATCATGTGTCTCTCTGTTTGATAGATTTTTCAACTTAAGTTTCTGCTGAATTCTTGGTGTGCACTTAAACAGGCTGAATTTTAAACTATATAAAATTCAAACAATTTAGGATTTTTTATGCTCCTTAATAATGCTCCCCTAAGTTATCATGTACTTTACCTTATGTGGAATGCTCCACCTGGAATTATTTGATTTCTATCTTTGCAAATACAAATTGTGAGTTTCAAAGCTCTGATAAAATAGCTCTTTTAATACTGAGTTTCTCTGATCCTCAAAATTTCTTTTTTTTTTCTCTACCCATTTTCAGAGAGAGAAAGCAGAGAATAGCTTTTACCTTTCTGAATATTTATAGAACTTTTGCATCTTCTGGAACTGAACTGTTGAATTACCGTTATTTACTTAACTTCTATATTAGAATCTAAATATTTTAAGATGATTTTCAGATCTGATTAATCTTTGTATTATCCAGTGATCGTATACTGTACTACTTAGAATAAATGCCCATTCTATGCAGAATAACTGCATAGCATATTTTTGAAAAATAACAAGTAAATCTTTATATTTATTTCTTAAATAATATCTTCTTTTAATAATTATTCAAAATACTCAAAGATCTTACTCTCACCCTGCTCCCCACCATCAAAACCCTTGGCAGAGACTAATTTGGTTTCCATCTCTATAATTCCATAATTTCAAAAAGCTTACAGAAATGGATTCTTCAGTATGGAACCTTTAGGAACTGGCTTTGTTCTATTAGGATACTTCTCTGGAGATTCATCCAGGTTCTTATATATATTAATAGTCAGATCTCTTGTTTGCTCAGTATCATTTCAAGGTATAGATGTATCACCATGTGTCTAGCCATTTGTTCACTGAAGGGCATTTGAGTTGTCTATAGTTATTAGAAAACTATTTTGGCTATTATGAGTAAAACATTATAATCATTCACATACAGATTTTTTCTGTGAACATATGTTTTAATTTCTCTGGAATAAATATCCAGGAATGCCAGCACTGGGCCAAATGGAAGTTGTGTGTTTAGTTTGTAAAGAAACTGACAGCCTGTATTCCGGAATGGCTGTGCAATTTTACATTCTGACCTGCCATGTATGCGTGATCCAGTTCTTCACATCCTTGCCAGAATTTGGTGATGCCACTATGTGTTTTTTTTTCTTAATTTTGTCATTCTAATAGATATGCAGTGATAAGCTCATTGTGTTTAATTTGCATGTCCCTAATGGTTAATAATGCTGAACATCTTTTCATGTGCCTATTTGCCATCTGTGTATACTCTTCCATGAAATGTCTTCCCTTATCTTTTGCCTATTTTCTAATTGGACTTTTTTTTCTCTCTTTTTTTTCCACTGTTGAATTTGAGAATTCCATATGTATTATAGATCTTTGTGGTTTGATTTGTGCTTGTGTTGTGAAAATATTTTCTGTTTCTCTGTAGCTTCAGTTTTCATCCTTTTAACAGTTTTTCATAAAGCAAAATTTTTTCTTTTGAAGTAAAGGTTATTGATTTTTCTTTTTATGAATTTCCCTTTGGGTATCAAAATTCACTAGTATGTTGTTTTCATGCCCTGAGGTTCCCAGCCCATCTCCCTTCTCTCTAACCCTTCAGAGTTGTTTAGTGTCTGTTTATATAGGTTGGACAAGGTTTTGTGTTGTACTTCATTAGCAAGAAGATTAGGGAAAAGTATGTCTGATGCATCTTCCAGGAAGCAGAGATAAGCTTATACTAGGTTTTTGAGACAATTTCTCATGAAAGAAACCACCTGCATGGTCTTAAAAAAAAATCCTGTTATGCTTTGGTAAACATTAAAACAACTTTCATAGGAAGCAGGCGAAGAATCTGCTCACCCTCCCCTGTGCCCAGTTCAGATACGTAGTTAGAAGATAATATATGCTCACGTTGTCAACCTAAGGACTACTGGAACTATGAAGGTATATTTCTTCTTTAAAGACTATTTCTTTCTTTCTTTCCTTTTTGTTTTGTCCAGTTTTATGGAGGTATAATCCACATATAACATTTAGAAGTGTACAATGTGATAATTTGATATATACATATATATATTACAAAATGCTTACCCCAATAAACTTAGTTAACACATCATTTACCTCACATAATTACATTTTTTGTCGTTATGATAAGAACATAGAGTCCTACTCTCATAGCAGATTTCAATACAATACAGTATTGTTACTATAGTCACCATGCTGTACATTACATCTCCAGAATCTATGTATCTTACAGCTGAAAGTTTGTATCCATACTGACATGTCCCCATTTTCCCCATCCCTTAACCCCTGGCACCCATCATTTACTCTGTTTCTATGAGTTTGGTGTTTTCAGATTCTGCATAAAAAGGAACATATGGTGTTTGTCTTTCCCTGGCTTATTTCATTTACCAGAATGTCCTTAAGGTCCATACCTGTTGAAAAATGGAAGGATTTCCTTCCTTTTTATGGTGGATTATATTCCATTATATTATGGTCCTGCAATAATGCTGTGGGAGATCCACAGAGAATGAAGGGGCTCTTGGTGTCCTTGGCAGTGACTCCAGACCCAGCAGCTCGGGGGCAGGGCAAGCATGACATTGCTGGGGACAGAGGTGTGCAGAAGCTCAGCTGCAGGGACCAGCCGCCTGCTTGTGTAATAACTGGGGCAAACACACAGTTACGGGGGTCCTGGCAACACTGAAGGCTGGGCCAGCTGTGCGAGCACTGGTGAGAGTAGGGGCCCTGGCTGTCGGTGTGTACTTTCCTGACTGCTGGTCTCCCCATGGGCACATAGCAGCGGAGGCCCGTGATGGGGCTGGGATGGGGTGTACAGGTACACAGCTGGTGGGGCTAGCTTCAGACAAGTACTGTGCTGCAGGCCAGTGGCAGAAAATGGTGTGATGAAATCTGCCTGGGATCCATAGTGACTGTGTGGCTCTTTATTTCTTCAGTGGCCAAAGCTGCTGCGGTTGACTGCAGAGCATGTTATGGGGAAGCCAGTCACTCCCACTGGCTGATATTGGTGCCCCTTGCTTTTCTTCCTTGTTCCTGGCGGTCTCTATATATCTCAGCTTTGCCAATCTCTGGGTGGGGTGAAACCTAATGGATTCCTTCATGAGGTACCCTAAAAAGCTAGGGAAGCTGTTCACTTACCCAGTTCTTCCTTTACCAGCAAGGGGAACCCTTTCCAGTGGGGGAGTTCCCTCTGTGCCCTGAGCTGTGCTGGCCTGGGGGATGGGACGATGCAGGAAAAATGAAGCTGTTTTTCTTTCTTTTTTTGTGCTGTTATTCTCAAGTGTTTTGTTCTACCGAGTTGCTGATGTTTCTTAAGTGGACTCCAGGGCTCTCCCAGAGCCATTTTTCTTTGTGAGTAGATGTGTGATTGTGGACTTTTATGGGAGGACAGAGGCTGGGGTCTCCTGCTCTGCCATCTTGGAAATACCATTCTCCTCTGCCCATTTCTAACGCTGCAATTTCTCTCCCTATTTGGGGCATTGCCGATGTTGGATTTGTCATTTAGAGGCTGAAGTTGCTAAAGAATTGAGCCCACCTTCTCCATGCTTACTTACTTCTTTCATAGTGACTTCTGAAGAAACACGTTGATGATGGCAAGAAAATATGGAAGGAAACTGACTCCGTGAATTGCGTCCTGGAAGGCTGTTCACTGAAAACCCACATTGGACTGCTAGGTGAGTGAGAAGGAAAATTCTGCTGGTGTTTATCTTTTAGAGCAATCATCATTATCCTACCTATCACAAGACCTACAGAAATTATTGCAGTTAGCAGCCATATAAATCCACAATTCTCATATTTTTCTGATGAATCTAAAGCTCCAGGTAGTAGATGAATGCAGCAAAAAAGCATAACTCAGTTTCCATAAAATCTAACCTTTCTTCTTTCTGTTACTTTAAATCCTCTTGTGTCATGTCTTCTATTTCTTTTACAACGTTAAGTAGGCTATCTTTCTCAAAGCAGAAAATGGTTTATTAAGTATTATGAACATTTAACACATTCGTATTGATCAAATGGGCTAGGGTGTAAATTTGCATGAATAGTACATAAACACAACTAGCTAAACAAATACAGCAGATTTTTCTAGGGCATGGTCACAAAACATATTATCTTACTCTCTAGAAAAGAAAACAACTCCCTGTTATTTTCTATCTAAATACTATAGTCTATACAATCTGTTGATACTGCAAGGAGGGAAGCCTCAGCAGCTCTGTTCTGTAGAGGGTTATCCTTGTCTGTTACAGAGGGACTAGAGCCTGATGTTGAAATAGTTTATCTCCTTCCCAGTCTTTAAATATGTATGAAGGGAAGGTGTTTGTTTTGATATACTGGACTAATAGTGTTAATATTTAAATGGTTCCTCTTTCTTCCTAGTAATGCTTCATTAATATGTGAAATATAATATCACCTTTGGTCATATTGTTTTAGTCTGTTGGCTGCGGGCTTAGTGTGACAGTCTTGCATCAATTTACATAGTGAAGACTATATTTTGCTGCTGAAGTCTACTAAAACTTCATGATTAAACATAGCCTTTATTTTTTTTTACAAAGAATGAGACACTGAATAGTTAGGATCCACAGATTTCAAATCACTATTGGCTATGAAATACATTAGTATTTTGAAAGTTTCTTCTCTTTGATTTAGCAGTATGTATTAGCTTCTTCTTAACTGCCAGGGATAAACATTAAACTGGCAGAGATTGAAAATTAATGTTTTCAAATTCTTTTAGGATTAGTAACATTTCACAGCTTGCTATCAGAAAGTCAAAACCAGCAGTATTACTCAGTTGCTTTTTCTTAACCTCTTTATATGAGTAAAACTTCTGTATTTATATTTTTATTATAGAAAATTTCAAACATATAAAAATGTATGAATAGAATAACTCCCAAGTATCAATTCATGGCCAATAATGTTTTATTTAGATTTCTCCTATTTGTCTACCCTGTGAATTAATGTAAAGTAAATCTCAGATGTTATAAAATTTCCTTAAATTAACAGCTTAAGCAGAATTAGTTATGTTGAATAACAGAGACTACCAGTCAGAAAAAAGTTAAAAGAAATATATATGTATTCACAGTAATATTCTGTTTGAATGTATATACTCTTTCCCTTCTTTAGAATTATAAATTAATGGGGAATAATTTTCACCTTGTTTGTCAATCTACTACACTTTATTACCATTACTAACTTTACTTCACAACTTAATATCCTGAGTTGAGAAATAGAGAAATATAATGCAAGTCAAATTTTGCTATCATGGAGTTTACATTATAGAAAGGAAGACAGACATGGATCAGAAAACAGTGATGATGATAAGCTATATATCAAACACACCTTTTTAAAATACTAAGGCAAAAGGAATAGAATAGAAAAATTACAACTCTTTACTACCAAGTCTTCTTAACCATCTATGGCCAGATATACTGGAAGTTTCCAGCTCAAGAGGTAGTAGCCAATGCCCATTTTAGGAGGTACTTCCCATGGATGTTTCCAATGTACTTTTAAAAATGAATTATACAATCTCGGGACATAATTTTTAATTGTGAGCTGTTCTTGATGTTTTGATGTTGACATTTTATGTGACTGTATACTAACATAAGTAAGTTACATACAAAGATAATAGAATGAATATATAGTACATTAAAGATGCCTCGACATTCTTGATCAATCCTCCCACTTAGGAGTGGGGTGTGGGCCCCTCCCCTGATGTGATTTTATGATGGCCTTGTGACCAGAAAGAATACAGAGAAGTGGACTGTGCCTGTTTCCGGGACGATGCCTGGTGGGGCTGGCAGCCTCTGCTTCCAGTCTCTTGGACCACTCCTCCTTGGAACTCGGCCGCCGTCTTGTGAGGAAGCTCAAGCACCCCCATGTGGAGGAGCCCATGTGAAGGGGAACCCAGGTCCTGCTGCTAACCGCAGTTAAGCAGCCAGCAGAACCACCTGAACCAACTTACCTGCCAAGTGAACGAATCATATTAGAGTTGTCCTCCATCCCCACGTGGAGATGCTGCATCTCAAAATTGATTAAAGCAGAGATGAAGTACCTTAAATTGCAGATTCAGGAGCAAAATAATTGATCACTGTGGTTTTAAGCCAGTAGGTCTTATTTTTTATGAAGCATTAAATCATCTTAGAATAAATCTCCACATAAATTACTTTAAGTAGTGGACTTTATGAGAAATGGCCATTTCTGATTCTGTATTCTCAGAAAATTACCATTATCATTAAAGGATCAAAGTCTTCGTTGAATGATCTGTGTCCTCCTTAATGTCTCCACTAAAACTATATCCTAGTCTGTAAATTCCCTTGTTTTTAACCTGTGTCTTGCATTCCTCTTTCCTTAGTATTTAAAAAATTTCATGGTGTACATTTGATACATTTTCATCCACAAATGAGCTGATGTCAAGCTCTCCTCTACATGGGATATAACATTTTTGCAAATAGAACCATGTTTTTATATTCTTTGAAGGACCGTATTTGTCACATAGTCAATGCTTCTTTTTGAATGAATGAAAGATTTAAACATTGCCTTGCTTAAGGTCTTGATATTCAGTGAATCTATATAGGTTTTTCCTACCTAAACATGGCTCACTGCAGTAACTTCATAAATGCTAATTTATCTTTTTTCAAATACAATTACTTGAAGTAGGTTACAATGAAAATGATCCTCTTTTTTTTAAACAGTAGGATACCTGTAGGATGCAGCTTTTGTTACTGAGGAAAATACAGTAAATCAGTCTTATGACCCAGTGTTTTCTAAGGGAAATTGTACAAGCAGGGGAGTTGTGGAGAGAAATGAACTTCCAGTTTCTTTTATCTCGTTATTTCCACTAAACTACATAAAGTTAGGAGCTAATTGACTGAAATAAGAAAGTATTTCAAGCAACATACAGTCAGGAGATCAGAGACAACATCATTATTTTAACAAAGAGAATTTACAATCATGAATTATTAACCAAGCATTAAATGAATGAAAAGACAAAAAGAGGGTACTAAGGTAGCAACTGTGAGAGATAGCTACCACCCCTAGGGTGGAAAGGGGTTGGAATTTTTTAGACTTGGAGGACCCCTGTGGAGCTGGGTGCTAGATTGTTGAGAAAGGGACTCAACAGACTGCAACTTGTTCTTCTGAAGTGGTATGAGGTGGCTTCTCTGGGAATGCAAGGCCAACTGGAGTCAGTTCCTGCTGGAGACCACTGTCAAGTGGTCCCTTCTTCTTCCTCTAATGTTTAGGTCTCCTTCAAGTGCCCTCTGTTAGCAGAGCACAGCTGGGGTCTGCTGGAAAAGCTGAAATGCATTGTCTAGAGTCCCAGCCCAGCATTACCTAGCAGCATATAAAAATATTATTAATATGGGTTATTAATGTTTATTAAACATAAATAAAACCATTGTACAGTTTGGCCCCTGTACATTCTCTTTTACCTCCTCGAAAGGTGGATTCTCATATAGGAAGGATACTCAGTATTTTTCCCATAAGTAAAGGAAGAAATGTGGGTTACAGATGTAATGAGTGAATATACAATTACTCTATCTGAATTTGTCAAGATTCAATAAACTGGGCTAAATTAATAAAAAAATATGGATGCAGATACAGAAAGATGTATGATTCTGTGTGGATGTACACCTATTTGCTTTGCTTTGCAGTTACCATTGGAGAAGCAATGCACAGAAAACACAAAGATAAAGGGTAAAAACATAAATGAAAACAAGGGTCAGGTAGACATAAAAAGCAGATAAGAGAATGAAGAAAATCTGGATATTAACCGATTAGATTACTTTCAAGGAAACCAAGAAAATCGTTATAAAACTCATTTTCTGAAATCTAAGTGAAAAGCATATTGTTAGCCTAATATAAATATTTTTAAGAAGTGAGGTCAGGGAAAAGTATAATCACTTTGACTTCTTCAGAATATGTTAGTCTACTTCTGCTTCTCTGTTTCCAGAGGCTCAGTAAACTAGTTTCGTACTTAGAGGGTTGTAGGGTCCTATTTCTTCAGTTCTGGCATCTATAAGAATGAGCAAATTTTTAGCATTTTTGCTTCTCAACAAAAATAATATTACCAGTTTAGTATAAAATGTGTTTCTACTTATAGAATTTCACTATGAGTAAGAGATGCAATTCATTTGTAAATCCATTAAGTGTTAGGATCTCACTTAAGAGTGAGAACTGACTATACTCAAAACTGAGTATATGGCATTAAGTTCTACAAATTCTACTCAAAGAAATAATCCATTCTCTTATCCATTATCTATCTATCTATCATCTATGTATATTCATATATATATGTTTATACATGTAAATTTATATAGAATAAGTCTTCACATACTTCGCATATGTTTCTGTGAGTATTACAGGCTGTCACACACCCAGAAAACAATGCTTTATATTTCCTAATTATGTTTGTTAGGATGAGTTGACCACATGATGCAACATGGCTCTTGGGCCCTCTGTTCATTCCAAGCTGGAGAGTGGCTCAGGGGGGCGGGATTTTGAATGCAATGAGTGCTCCAACACATAACCTGCTTTATGACATGCATTCAGCAGTATTTGTGTTTTGCCTCTGTGTTTCCACCCATGAGTTTATATTGTCATTTGTTAACATTTTTGCTGTTGCTACAAGGGTTTTCCTCATTTTATGTTAATACCTGCCCTTATTCAAATCGTCCTCTAGAAAAATACTAAAAGAAGAAAGAATAAACCTGCCTCCCACTTATTTTCCTGGGCCCTATACTTTGAAGGCTAGTATCTACCCCAAGTGTGTAAAATAAGCACAACCTCCCTTTCCACTGCATGTTATGATATTAGTCTATAAATACCCCAATACTGTTTATGCTCTTTTCCACTTGGTTACATATTTATGATTTAATTCAGAGGACTTTATTTAGTTAAACTGTGAAAGAGAATTTACAAAAATGAATCTGGCCTGTTAGTTTGGTATTCTCAAGAAATATGTAGGCAGACAAGACACATACATAATTTAAAGGTGATGCCATTATTTATCTTAATTGCCTATGAAATATTAAGGTATTTCAAAAATATGAAACTACAATCTTTAACTACTTCAGTGGCAGAAATAAGAGTGTAAATAGGCTTTCATTATCAAGTTAATTTTTAAAAATAGAAATACAAAATATTTGAAATTTTAAAACAATAAGAGAAGGAAAAAGAGGGGCAATGAAGAGAAGAGGAAAGGAAAAGAATAAGAGATAAAAGGATAAAAAGACATTCAGAGAGGAGACAGTAGAAAGAGAAAAGGTAAAGAAAGGAAGGGAAAGCAGGTACAGAAGCAAGCAAGAAAAAATATATTAAGAAACTGTTGCAAAATGATGTCTGAGATTATATCTGCTTCACTATGGAAGAGAGAGTCTGCAGAGTTATAGACAATCCACAGTTTAAAGGTTGATATATTTTTTTAATAGCTGAATTTTCTAATGATCTTAATCAGGTGTAATTTCTTCTGCATGAAGTCATTCTGGTATTTTAAAGAGCTTTATATAAGTATTTCTGTTTTCCTCAGATTCTAAAATTTCACAAAAGCCTAGATTTTGCCACTTTAAAAATACTCAACGCATTGTAAATTAATGCACCATTTTCTTGTTAAAATCAGCCTTGCATAAAATGATCTATAGCTGAACAGGAGCAATAGCAAAGGTGTGAACTACTTCAGGGAAGTGCTAACTTCAGAACCCAAATGAGAACATTTAAATGCTAAAATTTTTCAGCAACAGCAAACAGATGTTTCTGCAAAATATCATATTTTTCATGTTTTCCAAACTGCTTTTTCTATGTACATTCACTTCTTCATTCTTCAAACTTGGATTTTCCTGCCACTTTCCCAATTTTCAGTGCCCATTCATCCTTGAAATGTTTCATTTTTACTTCTCAATCTCTCCTCTGCAGTAATTGCAATGGAAGATGGGTATAGAGTTCTGCTCTAAAAAATGGATTCTGTATTAGTGATATGTACCAGGCTGATGGCACCGCAAACTGAGGCCATTGTTTTAATCACAGGAACCCAGGCACCAAACAACATATCTCACAGTTGCTCAAACAATTATTCTTAATTCTATTCTGAAAGAGGGAACAATGATTAACTTGTTGGCTTAAAATATAATTTGTGTTAATTTTTAAAATGGCTGCGCCATGATAGAGGTTTCTGCTTGAAAAGACATACTGTATTGATGATGCCAATCAAATAGCCATTAGATGCTATTGAATTTGGATGGCTCACTAAGGCAGACACCTGCCTACTAATTATGAATTTCAATTAAATTTGTGATTGCATAGAAATTAACTCTCAAAAAAAGATAAACATATATTTCAAAGGCAACTTATATGGTTCTAATGACATCACAAGCAAATTTTGTATTCCACAGGACATACAAATTTCTAGTAATGTGTCTTTTAAAATATGAAAGGAATAAAATTGCTCTCTCCATGCATAAGTATATTATTACAATGGACAATATGTTACCTCAGAATGAGTTTCCTATTGTCTAAAATAATGCCTTATCAACAAAAAAAGAAAGGTGGGCAGTCTGAGAGACTTCCTAACAGCAAGAGGGCTGCTAAAGGGGTGAGGATTGCACATAGCTTACTGTGCAGGAGGAAGGACAGGTAGACAAAATTGTCCAGGTGCAGTCTGCCCAGAAGGTTGGGAACTTTCATGATCTTCAGGTGCTCCAGCTCCCTGGCTGGCTACAGAGCTCCAAGGACTCCCTCCATGATACGCAGCCTACTGAGCCTTTCTCCCAGCCAGCCCCACCTGGCTCGCAAACCAGCAAACCCTACCCTGACATTAGGCCAGCCAGAGGAAAGCCCCGTCTACAGCAACTACAAACGCAAAACACAGACACTTATACCTGTGTGCTCGGCCCACTGTTTCTGGCAATGGAGACAGACATAGCAGCTGGGAAGCAGGAAATGGCTCTTTCCTCCCCGTAGGCACAAATACCACTTCCCTGCAACCCCTGATATTGCTTCAGAGGCTGAGCAGCTCCAGAGAGTAGAGCTTCTGGGCACTAGAAGACATCATATACAAATATGAAATGCTAAAGGAACCTAGTTCAGAGTAAAATTATGAATACAACCCAAGAGAAAGATTCAAATGAAATCGGTCTAATGAATCTGCCTGAAAGGGATTTCAAAATAAAAATCATTAACATGCTCATGGAGGTACAGAAAAATATTCAAAACTCAGGGATGAATTCCAGTCAGAAATCCAATCAGTACAGAAGATGGTATCAGAAATGAAACATAAAATGGAAAGTTTTAAAAGCAGATTAGATATGGTGGAGGAGACGATAAATGAAATAGAAATTAGAGAAGAGGAATACAAAGAAGCTGAGGCACAGAGAGAAAAAAGGATCTCTAAGAATGAAAGAATATTGAGAGAACTCTGTGACCAATCCAAACGGAACAATATTTGGAATATAGGAGTACCAGAAGAAGAAGAGAGAGAAAGAGGGATAGAAAGTGTCTTTAAGGAGGTAATTGCTGAAAAATTCCCCAATGTGGGGAAGGAGGTAGTCTCTCAGGCCATGTAGGTGCACAGATTTCCCAACACAAGGGACCCAAGGAAGACAACACCAAGACATACAGTAATTAAAATGGCAAAGATCAAGGATAAGGACACACTATTAAAAGCAGCCAGAGGGAGAAATAAGATCACATACAAAGGAAAGCCCATCAGGCTATCATCAGACTCCTCAACAGAAACCTTACAGGCCAGAAGGGAGTGGCATGATGTATTTAATGCGATGAAGCAGAAGTGCCTCAAACCAAGAATACTTTATCTGGCAAGGTTATCATTTAAAATTGAAGGAGGGATTAAACAATTTCCAGATAAGCAAAAGCTGAGAGAATTTAGTTCCCACAAACTGTCTCTACAGTGTATTTTGGAGGGACTACTGCACATGGAAGTGTTCCTAAGGTGTAATAGTTGTCACCACTGGTAATAAAACCACAGTAAAGAAAGTGAAACAGTTAAATACTAAGCAAATGCAAAATTA
The DNA here is from genome assembly GCA_032199065.1 of Smutsia gigantea. NCBI lineage: Eukaryota > Metazoa > Chordata > Mammalia > Pholidota > Manidae > Smutsia > Smutsia gigantea. Next base: position 129,914 of record JAVSCE010016139.1, read on the forward strand.
AATCAACTATCCCCAAAGTCAATCAAAGGCTAGACAAACAGTACAGAATATGATACCTAATGTATAAAGAATGGAGGAGGAAGAAAAAGGAGGAAGATTAAAAGAACCTTTAGACTGTGTTTGTAATAGCATATTGAGTTAAGATAGACTCTTAGATAGTAAGGAAGTTAACCTTGAACCTTTGGTAACAACAGATCTAAAGCCTGAAATAGCAATAAGTACATACCTATCGATAATCACCATAAATGTAAATGGTCTAAATGTACCAATCAAAAGACATAGAGTCACTGAATGGATAAAAAAACAAGACTCATCTAGATGCTGCCTACAAGAGACTCACTTCAAACCCAAAGACATACACAGACTAAAAGTGAAGGGATAGGAAAAGATATTTCATGCAACTAATAGGGAGAAAAAAGCAGGAGTTGCAGTACTTGTATTAGACAAAATAGACTTCAAAACAAGAAAGTCAAAAGAGACAAAGACAGACATAACATAATGATAACGGGGTCAATCCAACAAGAAGATATAACCATTATAAATATCGATGCACCCAACACAGGATCACCTACATATGTGAAACAAATACTAACAGAATTAAAAGGGGAAATAGAATGCAATGCATTCATACTACGAGGCTTCAACACTCCACTCACTCCAAGGAGAGATCAACAAGACAGAAAATAAGTAAAGAGACAGAAGCACTGAATAATATGTTGGAATAGATAGACCTAACAGACATCTTCAGGACTCTACACACAAAAGCAGCAGAATACATATTCTTCTCAAGTGCACATGAACATTTTCAAGAATAGATCATATCCTAGGCCACAAAAAGAGCCTCGGTAAATTCAAAATGATAGAAATTTTTACCAACCAGTTTCTCAGACCACAAAGGAAAGAAACTAGAAATAAATTACACAAAGAAAATAAAAAATCTCACAAACACATGGAGGCTTCAAAACATGCTCCTAAATAATCAATGGATCAATGACCAAATAAAAACAGAGATCAGGCAATATATGGAGAAAAATGACAACAATAATTCAACACTACAAAATCTGTGGGGTGCAGCAGAGGCCCTGCTAAGAGAAAAGTATATTGCAATACAGGACTACCACAGGAAAGAAAAACAATCCCATATGAACAGTCTAAACTCACAGTTAATGAAAGTAGAAAAAGAAGAACAAATGAGGCACAATGTCAGTAGAAGGAGGGACATAATAAATATTAGAGCAGAAATAAATAAAATAGAGAATAATAAAACAATAGAAAGAATCAATGAAAGTAGGAACTGGTTCTTTGAGAAAATAAACAAAATAGATAAACCCCTAGCCAAACTCATCAAGAAAAAAAAGAGAGTCTACACACATAAACAGAATCAGAAATGAGAAAAGAAAAATCACTACAGACACCACAGAAGTACAAAGAATTATTAGAGAATACTATGAAAAATTATATGCTAACAAAATGTATAACCTAGAAGAAATGGACAGCTTTCTAGAAAAATATATCCTTCCAAGGCTGACACAGAAAGAAACAAAAAATCTGAACAGACCAATTACCAGCAATGAAAATCAATTGGTAATTGAAAAACTACCTAAGAACAAACTCCTGAACCAGATGGCTTTACTGCTGAAGTTTATCAAACATTTAGTGAAGACCTAATACCCTTCCTACTTAAAGTTTTCCAAAGAGTAGAAGAGGGAAAAGTTCCAAACTCACTCTATGAGGCCAGCATCACTCTAATACCAAAACCAGGCAAAGACACCACAAAAAAAGAAAATTACAGACCAATATCCCAGATGAACATACATGCAAAAATACTCAACAAAATATTAGCAAACTGAATTCAAACATTCATCAAAAAGATCATCCGTCATGATCAAGTAGGATTTATTCCAGGGAGGCAAGGATGGTACATTTGAAAATCCTTCAACATCATCCACCACATCAACAAAAAGAAGGACAAAAACCACATGATCTTCTCCATAGATGCTGAAAATGCATTTGACATACTTCAACACCCATTCATGATAAAAACCCTCAAGAAAATGGGTATAAAGGGCAAGTACCAAAACATAATAAAGGCCATGTATGACAAACCCACAGCCAACATTATACTTAACAGTGAGAAGTTGAAAGCTTTTCCTTTAAGATTGGGAAGAAGACAAGGATACCCACTCTCCCCACTTGTATTCAACACAGTACTGGAGGTCCTAGCCACAGCCATTAGACAACACAAAAAAATAAAGGCATCCAGATTGGTAAGGAAGAAGTTAAATTGTCCCTGTTTGCAGATGACATGATATTGTACATAAAAAAACCCTAAAGAAGCCACTCCAAAACTATTAGATCTAATATCTGAATTTTGCAAAGTTGCAGGATACAAAATTAATATGCAGTAATCTGTGGCATTCTTATGTACTAACAATGAATTAGCAGAAAGAGAAATCAGGAAAACAATTCCATTCACAATTGCATCAAAAATAATAAAATACCTAGGAATAAACCTAACCAAGGAAGTGAAAGCTATACTCTGAAAACTACAAGACACTCATGAGAGAAATTAAAGAATATACCAATAAATGGAAACATATCCCATGCTCATGGATAGGATGAATTAATATTGTCAAAATGGTCATCCTGCCTAAAGCAATCTACAGATTCAATGAGATTCCTATCAAAATACCAACAGCATTCTTCAATGAACTAGAGAAAATCATTCTAAAATTCATATGGAACCATGAAAGACCTCAAGTAGCCAAAGCAATCCTGAGAAGGAAGAATAAAGCTGGGAGGAATATGCTTCCAAACTTCAAGCTCTACTACAAAGCCACAGTAATCAAGACAATTTTGTACTGGCACAAGAACAGACCCATAGACCAATGGAGCAGTCTAGAAAGCCATGATATAAACCCAAGCATATGTGGTCAATTAATATGCAATAAAGGAGCCATGGATATATAATGGGGAAATGACAGCCTCTTCAACAACTGGTGTTGGCAAAACTGGACAGCTACATGCAAGAGAATGAAACTGTATTATTGTTTAACTCCATACACAAAAGTAAACTTGAAATGGATCAAAGACCTGAATGTGAGTCATAAAACCATAAAACTCTCAGAAGACAACATAGGCAAAAATCTCTTGAATATAAGCATGGGCAACTTCTTTCTGAATGCATCTCTTCAAGCAGGGAAACAATAGCAAAAATGAAAAAATCAGACCACATCAAACTAAAAAGCTTAAGTATGGCAAATGACACCATCAACAGAACAAAAATGCATCCTACAGTATGGGAGAATATATTTGTAAATGACATAACCGACAACAGGTTAACATCCAAAATATATAAAGAACTCACATGCCTCAACACACAAAAAGCAAATAAATTGATTATAAAATGGGCAGAGGATATGAAGGGACAATTCTCCAAAGAAGAAATTCAGATGACCAGCAGACACATGAAAAGATGCTCCATATCACTAATCATCAGAGAAATGCAAATTAAAACCACAATGAGATATCACCTCACACCAGTAAGGATGGCCACCATCCAAAAGACTAAGAACAAGAAATGTTGGCGAGGATGCAGAGAAAGGGGAACCCTCCTACACTGCTGGTGGGAATGTAAGCTAGGTCAACCATTGTGGAAAGCAATATGTAGGTTCCTCAAAAAACTAAAAATACAAATATCATTTGACCTGGGAATCCCACTCCGTGGAATTTACCCAAAGAATACAACTTATCAGGTTCAAAAAGACATACGAACCCCTATGTTTTTTGCAGCACTATTTACAATAGCTAAGATATGGAAGCAACCTAAGTGTCCATCAGTAGATGAATGGATAAAGAAGAGGTGGTACATATATACAACGGAATACTATTCAGCCATAAGAAAGAAACAAATCCTACCATTTGCAACAACATGGAGGGAGCTGGAGGATATTATGCTCAGGGAAATAAGCCAGGTAGAGAAAGACAAGTGCCATATGATTTCCCTCATTTGTGGAGTATAACAATGCAGCAAAATTGAAGGAACAAAATAGCAGCAGACTCACAGACTCCAAGAAGGGAGTAGTGGTTACCAAAGGGGAGGGGTGTAGGAAGGTGGGTTGGGAGGGAGGAAGAAGGGGATTGAGGGGTTTTATGTTTAGTACACATGGTGTGTGGATCAAGGGGAAAGCAGTGTAGCACAGAGAAGGCAAATAGTGAATCTGTGTCATCTTACTACACTGATGGACTGACTGGATTGGGGTATGGGTGTAGACTTGATAATATGGGTAAAAGTAGTAACCACATTGTTTTTTCATGTGAAACCTTCATGAGAGTGTTTATCAATAATGCCTTAATAAAAAATTAAAAAAAATAATAAAATAAGTAAAATAAAATAAATTAAATAGACAATAAGTAATCTTAATGATTCAGCAACTTTCTTATATGAAAACACCAGGGTGGATACTTATCCCTGGCATTTCTTTCTGTCATTGTGATGGTCGTGATAAACTTAAAAATAACTCACATACCATGAAGAAATTTGTACATTGTTACTGGATAAAAAGGTCTCAGTCATTTGCCTCAGACTTCTGCAAAAACCAGGGTAGATTTTTATCAATCTGAAATTGCTCAGTGGAAATAAGTCATTGCTAACACAGAAGAATGAACTAAATTGCCTCTAAACTTCCTTCATCTATATGAATGCAGGAGCCCAATTTTAACTACTTTTTCTGGAAAAGATGCATACATTGAACATTTAAAAAAAAGACACATGGTCTTTTCAGAAATTTAACAGTTTTCTTTAATCTAGTAGCACTGCCAGTTTGCCGAGAAACATAAAAATTTTAAGAAAACTCAGCTCTAAATTCAAGGCTGTGAGGAAAGTCTGACATTACCATACATATCCCAAGATGGTTTTGAACTCCTTATATTGAGTATTTTAATTTATTGAAATTGCTAACAGTTTGTGAGAAGATAACCTAAATTAGTTGCTTTGCATTTTCCCATTCATTGACATTGTCAAATACTAAACTTACATTCATTATAGACCCATGAGATAAAAGTATTTTTATTTTTTTCCTGTGGTGGACAAATAGTAGAATCTATGAAAGATATTTTAGCAGAAAAATTCATTCTTTGATGGAATGAAACACTAATAAATCAGAGATAAACAGTTCAGAATAGTCTTGCCCACTCTTCAGACTTCTGCTATTTTTCTGGTAGCTTTATAATGCAAAGTTTACTCTCAATATACATTTATAGAGCTTGCAAGAAGACTAGTAAATGAATCAGTGACTATTTAATTGTTTTGGTTTTCCTTTATTTTATTAGGGAAAATTTATATTGACTTATAAGTATGGTTTCTGGCACTGTAAAGCTCAGGGCCTTTGGTTTATCTCAGACCTCCTGCTAAAACACGATTGAAACACTGAAACTCATGTTGCTTTCTTCTGCTACTGTAGTTCCTGGAGATGTTCTGAGGACAAGTCATACCCTTTTTTGAACATTCCTGAATGAAAGCTGCCTACTTAATCATGGGGTATCTCTAAATACTATTTTGGTTTGCTGTCCTTTCCTTGATTACGCCTTTTTGCATCTCAGAAATAGAACAAATTGGAAGAGTAGGAAAACTATGGAGGAAAAAATATCCTATCATTCCTCTATAATCAGTACATATGGAAAATGTTTAATCTTTCTACAATCCTTTAAATTTTTGAAAAAATTAACTAAGCAATTATATTAGTGATGACTCAGATAACATATTTCATCCTTCTTTACCCACATTTAGTAAGAGTTGACTACTTTCTTTTCCAAAATCTTCAGCTTAACCAGAGAAATTAGTTCATTAATAGTTGAACATTTTTTAATACTTGACACACACTTGAAACTAATACTTTAGTGCTTTCCTTATAGCAATTATCTATTGATAATGCATATTTCTATAAATATAGGACATAAGGAGTGTGGGTAGTGATGATAACATCTTGATGAAACAAGTATCAGACTTTCTCCAAGCCTAAATTATGTTTTAGTGAAGTATAGTTAACATACAGTATTATATTAATTTCAGGTGTAAAACATAATGATTTGACATTTATATACATGATAAAATGATCATTGTGATAAATCTATTTACTATCTGTCACTGCACATAGTTATTATAACACTATTGACTATATTCCCTATTTCTCTAAGCTTACATTTAAAAACACACTGGTGACCAAAAATTTATAGAAAATACAAAGTCTTGTCAAATTTTGCACTATCTGGAAGCTACAGTCACTCTCTGAATATTTAGAATGATGCAATAGATTCCAGTTGCTGGACCATCGGTAGTGACAAGTAATAGCTCAAAATAGATGAGTCCATTTCTACCCATGCTATATGGGAGGTATTTAATGTTTTGAGATAATATCTTGTGTTTCTTTCCCATCTTCTTCTTCTTCTTCCTTCCTTCCTTCCTTCCTTCCTTCCTTCCTTCCTTCCTTCCTTCTTCCTTCCCTCCTTTCACTGATGATGACTAATTTATTGCTAGGCCCTATGTTAAGACGTAGGATACAGTAGACAATGCAGAAATTGTGGCCCTTCTCTTCATATTGCTTAGAGTCTTAGGGGAAGACAGAAAACTATCAAAATGGTATACAAATAAATATAGAATCTTTCAGATTGAATATTATGACAAATACCAGGAAGTCAATAGCCAAAGACTTTGAAATAGATTAATAGTGATAGTGTAGTTACAGCATTAGATAGGATGGTTAAAGAAGGCCTCTTTGAGAAAGTAGCACTTAAACTGATACTTGAACAATGAAGAGGAGATGCCTATGAGAAAGAATGAGTGTGTTTATAGGAGAGAATGATTCACTTAAGGGACTAGCAAAAATGGAATCAGACTCTGATATATGAAATGTGGACAGTGTGGATAGATAGTATTGAGTAAGTGGAAGAATGATTTGGCTTTAAGTTCGAGAAATAAGCACAGGCTGTACCAGACAGATCCGGGCAATCTACACTAAATATTTGAATTCCTAAGTGCAATGGAGTAACACAGACAATTCTAAGAATAGCCATTATAAGATCTATTTTATATTTATACAAACATCTCTGTTATTAGTGTGAAAATATAGCAAGAGTGAAGAGAGGAGACAAGCAGTGGTATTAAAATCAGCCAGGTTAGTGTTGGTGGTGCTGAGGACTAGTACAATAGAGGCAGGAAACTAGAGAAGTGTAATTTGGCTCAATTAGTGATGATAAGGGGCTTTCTGGGAGGACGGAAAGGAATCCAGTGTGATTCCAGTTTTCTGCTTGAATGACTCAGCCAGTGATAATACCATTCACTAAAATGTGGATTCCTTTGGTGTGTTTTGGGTTTGTTTTTTGGCAGGGTGGTAGGAGAGTTGAGGGGAAAATTAGAAGTTTGTTATTGGGCATGTTAAGTCTGAAAGTAGTTTTTGTTTGTTTGCTTGTTTTTATGTATATATTAAAAGAGAGACCTGCACTGATAACATAAATTTGAGTGCAATGTAATCTTGGGGAGAGAATAGGTCATTCTAGTAGCTTCCCAGGGCTGTCATAACAACGTACCGCAAACTGGGTGACTTAAAACAACAGAAATATATCCTCTCAGAGTTCTGGAGATTTGAAAAAATACAGCAAGGTGTCTGCAGTTCATGCTCCCTCTGATGCTTCAGGCGGAGGGGCTTTGTTTTTCCTTTTGAGTCTGTGATAGTGCCAGGTGTTCCTCGGTTTGTGGCAAAATTACTGTCCGGGCCCCCTGTGTCTTCACATGACATTTTGCTTTTGTGTCTCTCTTTTTTTGTAAGAATACCAGTTAGATTGAATTAAAGCCCGATCGTGCTCCAGAGTGACCTCACCTTAACTAATTCCACCTGTAATTAACACTATTTCCAAGGAAGATCACATGCCAAGGTGCTGGAGGCCAGGATTCCAACATATCTTTTTGTGAAACATAATTCAACTCTTAACTGTCACTTACCAAAAAAGTGCAGAGAAAGAAGAAACAAGCTTAATAATGAACAGTTGAGGAATTTCAGCTTTCAGATTTCTCATGGGGTGAGCACTGATAGAAGTTCTGGACTGTTAGCTAAGAGAAAGTCAAGTGGGTATCTCCACCACCTTAAGAGAAGAGGGTATTTAAGGCAGGAGTAGCAAATAGCATTCACTTATATTGTGAGGAGTAAGATGTAGGCAAAATATGGCTAAGATCATCAGTGAACAAGGGAATTGCTGGTGATGATAATCCTGGTCATTAATAAAATACTAAATTATGTGAAATCAACAATATTAGCAAAGCAAGATAATGTGAAGTATCTTGGAGAAAGATTTACATAGAAGTTATTATTACCAATATTATTGTGTAATTTAAGTGGTGATGTGGTGATGTTCTCTGGAAATTCAATGAATAACAGCTAATTTTTAAGACTAAAAGGATTCTGTATGGCTAATTAGCCCTATGCTGTCTATGCATGCTCTGTATGTATGATGGGATACCAGAGCTATCTTTCTTTGCAGCTCACTATGGAAGGAAATAAATTTAGACCCTGATTTTTACACTGCGCAAAAAAATTCTATCCTCACTAGTGACATAAATGTAGAAAATAAAGCAAACAAAAATTTGAAAAGAGAATATCAAAGCAAAATGTAATACAGAATTGGAGACTTTAAAAAATACTAGAATGCTAAAAGTTATAGAAGAAAATATAGAAATATTTGATTATTTAAAAAAATCCAGAATAAGGCAAGGGATATCATAAGCCAAGTCTAGAAACAAAAACTAGTTGACTTATTATTTCTTAGCTAAAATTTTCAATATGTGATTCTTTTATATATTAATTTTACAAACACCAAAAATGAAAGCTCTAAAGTAGAAATAGCATAAGATAAAGAAAAAATTAAAGACAAAAGTGTATATGATAAAAATAATACCATGTTATCTTAATTAGGTAAAAGTATATATGTGTATGTATATATACATAGCTTATATATCTGCATAAGTAGATAGATACAGTTATAATCCTTGAATGGTGTTTAATTTAAGAAGATGAAAATTTAGGTGTTTTGGCTTCTTTCATCTACTAATATCTGTAAATTTCATATAATACAGAGGAAAGCAAAAATATATTCTCATTGTGAATAACTGAGCTGCTTCTACATTCCTAGATATTTTTTGGTGTCTACAATTCACTCTATGGTCCACATATTTTTAAAAATATATTGAGCAGACATTTATGACTGTCTTCTCTGAATAAAGAAACTGGAATAAAAACTGTAAACATGCCTTCATGGGGCTGGTAATCTAACGATAAAATAGATTTCAAAATAAGTGCATTCTTTTTTACCTTTTTACTTTTTACATCATAAGCACAATGTAGACCAAGAATATTACATATTGATTTATCTTATATAACTTTCTTTTTTCCAGTTCTCAAATGTCATGGCTGTAGATAATTTTTACTCCTGGACTGCTTATTTTACCTTGTCTTAAAGTTAATGAAAAAGAGCAATATACAGGGCATTTAAAGGCTGGCTGAATAGATCGACCTTGTAATAAAAATTAACTTTAATAAAGATGTGAATAAAAAATGGAAACCACAAGAATATATGTACCTTAATTAACATGTGCATTTTCTTGTGTTAAAAGAAGTTACCTTCATGTTTGTTGTGATAATGCACAAAGGTGATTCAATTCAGTGATGGTAAGATGTAATTCATTATGAATCATGTTAATGCAATGTTACACTGAGCCCAAAGTTAGAGCATATTAATTTATGTGCCATTGTTTAGGAGACGAAAAGGTCACATTAGTCCCATAAGCAAACTGGGGAATTTCCTTAGTAACCTAAAGCTATCAAATGAAGAAACAACTTCCTGCAACATTGCATTCTCTGTAGTATATGCCATGAAATAAGCAGAAAAGTAATGAAAGTCTAGGGAAATACGGGTTCACATTAACCCAGTACGGATCTGAAACACTCCACAAGGAAGTCTCTAGAACTGAGGAAGTGGAAAATATTCTCCCATCATTTTCTTGTACTCTCTCCATAAAGCTGGTTTGAAGGAGGAATTGTTCAGTTAATAGTTTCTATAGAAGCAGTTTAAACAGTTTCCTAGGGAGCATAGTTGCTTAGGAAACTCCAATATATGGGAGCACAGAGGCTGTGACTAGACACCTGCTGGTGCACACAGTCTCATTTTGCCATTTTTACCCACTTCCCTCTCCTGGCTGTCCTCTCATATGGCAGAAATGCAGAGCTGGAAAACTAGTGCTTCTTGGCACAGGGTAAGGATCATATAATTGTTTGTGGGCTTACCATAAAGACCACCTTTGGTAGATAAGTTGCCTTTGAGGGCAGGTGGGGTGACATTTTCATACCCTGCAAAACACCTTCTGCTGGCCAGTGGGATAATCTCTGTGGATTTACTGTAATCATATTCTCTGGAAACCCTGGCACATTAAGAAATGGTAATTGAATTTCATGAGAGCTATTTCCTAAAATCTGCCCAATTAAGAAAAAAATCAAGGGCATAGGCATACAGGATACATTCTAAACCTTAGGCTAGTTTCCCAAAAATAGCAATGATGTTTTCCCTTTGAAATGCGTAATGATATATAAAAATAGAGCACATGTTATATAACCAACTTAGAATTTTTGAATCAATGAATAATTCTGGTGTTAATTAGCTGTTTTTATTTTTTATGTAAAGAAGATTTATAGATATGGAATTGCATACATGTCTATCATCTACCTATCTACCTATCTATAAATCTAAAAACGTTTTGCAATGCCTTTTAAAAGCTGACCACTCATTTTCAGTGGATAGCCCTTAAAAATGTGACATGATAAAGGCAATGTAGTAACTCCTGCTGAAGAGGTGACCCGTGACCTCAGCACACCAGGCTGCCACACTTCCCAGCTGTTTTGTAGATGTGAGGAACTAAGCAGCAGAACCCAACTCCAGTGGGCTGGGAACCCCTAGATGGTACAGCATCATCAGAAGGAAAAAAACATACGACTTCACAATTAGCCAATAGCAATCCCTGAGGTTTGAGGCTCAGCATGATCTCTGCCTTCTGCATGCTGTCCGGGAAGCTTTCAGAGACAGGTAATTACAGCTTTGTTCTCAAAACTATTCTGTTGTAACAGATTACAGTCAAGTTGCTAATATTTTAGCAGTCAACAATCCCAGACAGGGAAGAAGAGAAAAGAGTGGCTTGAAACTTAATTCATGTAACCCCAGAGTTAAATTGAACTTTGAATTGTCTTGCCAAAATGTTTAACTTTCCAATGAGTTTTGTGTGCTTTGATAGTTAATGGAGCCCTGAAACTCTATTCAGACACTACCTGCCTAGGGTCACAATAACACTTTGATTTTCAACCTCTCTGGAGTCAAGGTTTCCCTGAATGTAAAAAGGACAGATGCCAAATGATTTTATCCATAGGCAACAGTCAATGGTATAATCTTCTCAGAAGATCTAATTTGGACACCCCTCTATGATCAGTGGTCTCCAAATTGGAACGAATTCCCAGCTTCACTATGAGCTCTTGCTCTAGCTTGGACTTCCAAGAGCTTACATCTGTGCTGGTCTTTCTGGAGCAAAAATAAATAGCATAATTTGTGCCCTTTCCTTAGTAAAACAGCAGCTCAAGTAGAAATCCTGAAACTCCTCTTCTTTGTCCTCTTTTTTTTTTAGTTGCATTCAATACTTGGTAGTCATTAATGTGTGCTTAATTATGGGAGGGCCTATATATTCATGGATACAAATACAAATCAATGTCTTTATGAAACTCACATTTCATCTCACAATCCCCCTTTGCTAATTTCAGGACCTCATATTCTGGGCAACACTGGCTACCTCCAGGGCAATTTGTTTATCCTGAGCTGATTTGCATCCTGCACATTCTTGGTTTCTGGGGCTGTTTAATAATATTGGTGGGATTTCTCTTTAAGCAGAAGGACATAGCTTCTTTTGGGTGGGTATTTGCCCCTTCTCATTCTCTTGGTGTCTTCCAGTTAAAAGGTAAGAACATCGTAATGGAGGGTTAAGATGGGTGGGGAGAAAGAGCAACAGAAAGAACTATCCAAATGTATATTAAATCATTTTACATATAATAAATATTTATGTGTCTAAACTAACGAAATGACTCTAGGTCTGTAAACATTTCTAACAAGTAATATAGTCATTTTAATTTATCAAGTTGCCCATTTTCTTGCAGAACCTCAGATTTTCTTTTTAAAATACAACTTTGCTTGCTTCAATAAAAATGCATTGTCTACAGAGAAGCCAAAGGGAGCCATTTAGAACTTTTTTCAGATCCTATCATGTCTCTACTCAAAACACTCCAATATCTTTCCACAGCCCTATGAAACAAAACTCAAGGATCATACATGTCCTATAAGCCCCTACATGATCTGCCCCCGATTACCTCCCTCCTCTTCATACCTTGCATGGCCTATACACTCTCCCCCTCTGTGCCCTTCATGTTTCTGCCTAGATCCTTCTTCTTGCTATTCCTTCTGTCTTGAAAACTTGCCCCCAAATAGATGATGGCTCATTTTCTCAGTTCCTACGAGACACTTTTGAAGGGTCTCCTTCTTGAGATGATTTTTTCTATTCCCTATCTAAATGTCAATAATTATCCCTCTTTATTCCTTTACCTTCCTAATCAGTTTCTTCATGGCATACACTACTACATGATATTAGAGGCCTATTATTTTGTTCTGTTTACCAAACAGAGTTTAAGTGCCATGAAGGCAGAGGCTCTATCTTGAGCACTATCATATTCTTAGCATATAGAAAACTACCTGGAAAATAGCAGGTATCAGAATATTAGTGATTTGAATGAAAGGATGGATGGATGGATGGATGGATGGATGGATGGATGGATGGGTGGGTGCGTGGATGGATGGGTGGATGGACTGATGGATGGACTGATGGCTGGAGGGAGATTTCTACAAGTAAAAAGCAGGATGTTGTTCATGGCTACCTCAGAAAAGCTCCTCAGAGTGCCACCCTTTTGCAGAATCTTCTGGCTCTTTTCATGAAAACGAACAGAGAAAAGGTTTGGAAATATTTTATATTTTTTTTTCAGTAATGGGTATGCATCCTTTGGGTGATGACTCCTTGAATTACAATGGGCAGTTTATAAATCCTTCTTGAAGAGTTCAAAATAAAATATATACATTCTGTCTTATTAATTAATACTGATGTAATGAGAAAAATATTGTTGAAAATAACTAAAGCATTTTAGACTATGTGGTAATAGTTTGTGCCATGGGACACATTCTACTTTTATTGTTTATTAAATTTTAAAATCAGGTGTTACAAATGAACACATCTTTACTGTAATGATTCAAACAATACCAAAATGAAGGCAGAATATAAAATGTCCTGTGTTAGCTTAGGTGCCCTGGAAAGTAGACTGGAGACAAAAACCTGTGTGCAGATGGTTTGGGAAGGAATGCCATAAAGTGGGAGGGAAGAATCAGAAAGAGTGAGACAGAAAGGGAGGAAAAAACAATAAAAAGAGACATTATTGTTGTCATTGTTATAGACAACAGATGCTTCTAGGGAGTCCATTCTGTAACTGCCTTCAAGTTCTCCACAGACTACTTGGGAAGCTCTCAGGTGAGGAAGGATACATTCCTCATAGGTGACTGGTAGTGGTGAGAGAGGCTTTAACTCCGAGGGGAATACACCTTCCCAGCCTGGGGCAAAATACCTTTGAAACTGAAATCAGTCAAAGGGAGAAATAAAGTGGATAATCCATTTATTGCTTACAAGCAGTCATTCACTTCTGTTTGCCTGTGTCTCTCACGACCCAGCTGCAAAAAGGGAACCCTCCCAGCCTCTCTGGTCCAGATATGCCCTCCTTCACCCTTGTAATTACCTATTGATATGGGGATGGACTACTTTTCTCCACCCCTTGGAAACACTTATTGATATGGAGATGCACTAAGGCCAGGCAAAAGATTCTGGAAATTTTGCAATTTTATCTACAGAGGCAATTCTACTTAATTCCTGCAATGTGTGTTCCAGTTACTGAGTACAAGTTCCATATTTCAAGAAATCATTTCAATGCATATACTGCATCTTGGCAGACAACATCTCAACCCTGAAAAGTGTTTTGCCAGAAATGTTGCCTTCATTGAATCTTTAATAAGATATTTCATTATTCCTTTATGCCAATTCATTCTGCATAATACTGTGTATGATACTATCTCATAGTCATGTGCTCACTGTCATACAAGCTTCTCTGTAAAATGGATCTCATAGACTGAGTGGCACCACATGTTATAAGTCTTGGATGTTGGTTCTGGCAGAAACTATGGGCAGGGAAGACAAGCCTGCACTAAAGAAAGAGTCAGTTCTGTTTGGGATTAAATGCTGCTCTCCAAAATGGAAGGACCTGATGTGATTACTTTGCCATGAAGTGATTAGACACTTAGTCTCTGAGGAGGATGGTACCATTTCATGGCTCAGCGTTGGTCCTAGTTATAAAAATTTCAGACTTCCAAGCATCAGTATAAGGCAGATATGGCTTCTTGAGAGGAAGCTCAGATCATTTAGTCCATAGTCTCCAACCCTGCTACCACAGGGACTGTATTCATGACTTCCACAAACACTTGTGTGGCCAGGGACATAAGCTGGCCAATGTCCACTGGTTGACTCATCCTGTTTACCTGGTTTTTGACTTTATCCTTTGGGGTTTGTCAACTTTGGTGGGCATTAATTTGAGACATAATAATCTTGACTCTCATAAATCCATGTGTGCACTGTTTCTCCAGTTCTCTTTTACCCTGAATTTCTAATTTCCCTCCTTTCTGGCCTCTCAGGAACTGTCAGACCATCATCACTTCCCAGAATATGTGACCTCAAGTTCAGGTCTCTCTTCATGTCAAGTGGCCGGCCAAGCACACCACTCCCAGTGCTCTGGGGAGGATTCCCCTTGTCACTATCTTATAGTGCCATTCCTTGCTGTCTGCTCAGTTGTGTTCCCCAAAATTTTATGTTAAAGTTCTAACCCCTGGTACCTGTGAATGGACCTTTTTTGCAAATAGTGTCTTTGCAGATGTAATCAAATCACTATGAAACCATCATGGATTAAGGTTGCCCCTAATCCAGTGACTGGTGTCTTGATAAGAGAAAGGAGAGGGAGATTTGGAGACAGACACATACAGAAGGAGAATATAATGTGGCGATCTAGGTGAGATTGGAGTGATGTTAGACAAAGAACACCAAGGATTTCTGGCAACGACTAGAGGCTAGGAAGAGGCAAGGAAGGGTTCTTTCCCAGAGCCTTTGACGGGAACGTGGACCTGCGGACACCTTGAGTACAGATGTCCAGCTTCCAGAACTGTGAGGGAATAAATTTCTGTTTTAATCCACCAGTCTATGGTACACCAGTCGTCTATGGTCTACCAGTCTATGGTCTACCAGTCTATGGCACCAGTCTATGGTGACAGCCTGGGGAAACTAATAAGCAACTCGTTGTTATGTCCTGTAGGAATTGTACACTCTTACCTTGTATCAAGTTTTCAAGCTAACCCATCTTTGAACTGTGCTTGTGTCAGCCATGAGGCCCGAGTTGGGAGCAACATAGGTAAAAGAGAGTCTAATCAACCAGCTTGTGTAGATTACTTGTATACTCTAGATCCATTCAGGCCAATTCCAGAAAGTACCATTTTCACTGCACAGTGGATTGCTCTGCAACCCCTGGACCTTATGATTTGGTAACCTGACAATTCCAGGGTGATGTGAGGCATCTCTGATGGCACAGTCATTTGCTGTTCCTTGGTCTGGCATTCATCCATATAACAGGACTTAGTTTTCAACAGAGTAGTTCTCCACTGCTGAAGATATGGCTGTGTGATACAATGCTAGCATCTGTGCTGGGACACTCCAGTTAGAACTTGCCAGAGACCTCACACAGCTTGTCTATATCATATGGACACCTTTAGCATCACTCTATTCACTGAGTCACATAACTGAGCTGCAGGGCATCTTGCACAATAGCTTGGACCTGTTTGCAAAGCCTTCTTTTTGCCCCTTTAGCTAAATTTTACTAAGGAGGACAGGTCTTATGCCTTAAAGTCAGGAATTCACACTTTCTTGAGCTACATGCCTCTGTCTCGTAAGAAGACCTATGGAAAGCTTCATTTCCTGGGCTGACTGGGTTTTCAGGCTCAGGTTGCTTTCTTTTAGTTTCTGAATCCTGCAAGCACACTACTGTGTGAGGGTAATCAAGCCAGGGCCTTTATTACAGACCTCGCTCTCTCACCATTAGTTATCTGATAACGGGCATCCCAAAATATTGCTGAGAAAGGGAGGACATTGAGCTGATTAAAGGACGCAAGAATTTCGCCTTCAATTCTACTTCAGTGTGCCAAGGCAGGCTCTTCTTGAGCGCATTGGGGTCTCAGGTATATAAGTGCTGCTAATAAAGTAGTAGCTTGATTCACTCTGCAAATATTTCTTCTGGGCAAGAATGAAATGTTTTTACATCTCTGGGCATAAAAACCATCAAATTGCTAGAAAGCTCACCTTTACTTATAAGGATGCTGTTCCATCTTCTCCTTTTAGATAAGTAAATGTCTGAAGTACCCTAAAAGATGTATAGGTTTTCTCCAACAATTACATGTAACACTTTTGTATCCCTCAAAAGACTCTGAATTTGCCCTTTAATGTCCCAGGGGATTGTTTTGAATACTGTGGCCCCAAGCAAATTTTCAGTAGAGGCCTCCTACCCATTATTAAGTAAAAGCATCCACCCCAAATTTCCATTTAGTTCAAAGGCCTTACACTCTTATATAACCCTCCCTAAACATAATCCAGTGTCCATGCCATACACAGTTGGCTATTCAGAGTGGAATTAAGCCAATGTATGCATATATGGACTTAATTTTTTACCATCAGTTTAGGGTTGTAGAGGGAACATGCCCACAGAATGAACACATTCAGTATACTAAAAGTTTGAAACTAATTAGAAAAAAAAAATCTTTCCTCAAGTTTTGTTTTTGGGAAGTGATATTGAAAAAAAATATATATATATATATATTGCAAAATTTGGCTCAAATCTATTCCTGTATAACACAGAAAAAAACATGAAACAAAAGTGTCTGTTAATAAGAATCCCTTGTTTGCTTCTAGAGCATGTGGGCAGTAGTTGGGCAAGGTGTGATGTTTCTGAAGTTTAAAAATAGTGTTGAAATAATTTCATGATATAAGCTTTTTTGGTTTAAAAATGTTTGAGTTCTATAAATCAGTAACAAATTATAATTGAATATTTAATTTCTGAGTGGTTTCCTAAACAATTTCTTATATAATTGTTTGGACATATTTTAGTTTTGGTTTTATGTCAATTTCTTGATACTCACTTTTTATCTCTTTTTATATTTATTGTGGTGAAGGGAACAGATGGAGTATTATTTTTCCCCATTCTTCTCTCTCTTTCTGCTTCTTTCTCTCTCTCTCTAATTCTCCATCTCTTTCTCTAATTCTTTTGAAGCACTCATTTATTGATTGTCTTATTTGTGCTGTCCAAAGACCCTTTAAACACCAAAAGCCTTCTCAATCAAATTGAATGTCTTCTCCTTGTTGTACACTATTTTTTTTTACCAGAATACTTTTCCCTCACTAACTAAAAAGTAGTTCAGATTTATCCTGAAGATACATAATGTATGTACATACTACTTTTTTAATGATAATTATTAATTTTTGAAAGTAAAACTAATAGGCTTTTCTTAACATAAATTTCTGATTTTCTGTGATGACATGCAGCTTGTTCTCATTGCAAGAATTTCATGAGGAGCTTCATAATACTTCACTTGGTGTATCCCAAGGCATTTGCTGAAGCCACATGATCATCCACACATGAGAACATTGCTGTAATACAACTACAAATGTGCATTTTGTAGCTTAAATGTGCTTGGCAAGATTCTAAAATGATCCCCTAAATTTCCATTCCTGGACAAACATATCCTTCCCCTTGAGTATGTATTCAGCCAGTGGGTATGGTGAAATATCACTCCCAGGATAACATTAGTAATTAGTTGACTTTGAGCTAATTAAAAGGACAATTACTTTGGATCATACAAACATAGCCAGGTAAGCCTTTAAGAAGGTGAAACATCAGAGAGATGCTTTCCTCCTGGCCTTGAATACACAGCCTCCATGGGTTCCACAGATTAAGGAGATGAACTCTTCCAATAACCAGTAAACTTGGAAAAGGACCTGAGTCTTAGGTGAGTCTCTGATCCTGACACTCGGTGCAGGCTTACCAGACCAGGGTAGAGATCCTGCTGAGCCTTTCCAGCCTTCCTGATCTACAGTATGGTGAGACAATGAAAAGGTGTCTTTTTAAACCACTAAGTTTGTGGCCATTGTTACACAGCAACAGGAAATGAAGACACTGAACCAGAGTGAGGAGGAAACAGCTCATGTTGCCTATAACTAGACTTGTGCAACATTTTAACTATAACATGAGCTGGCTATGAAGACCTTTTGTTTAATTTAGTATAGCTCTTAATGAAAGAAAATATTGTAGAGAAAATCCTAATTCTGTACAAGAAATATATACATGTCTAATACTAAGAAAAAAAAGGTAGAATGCTATAGTAGTCTTTATTACATGGTCATGGACAATTTAACAGGCACAGCGAATTCACTGAATTAATTCCCTTGTATTCATATTATCAAGGCAAATAAACTAGATGAACTGAACTGAACTGAAAGGAAACTATCAAGTTTTCCAAAATTATCACTCAGGGACTCTTACAATTCAAACATGTTATATGGAGAAGGGTGTCATTTTTGCACACACTTATACTTTAATTTTCCAAACTCAGTCATGTACCCTCTTTATGTTTTTTTTTTCCTTTTTATCCTTAGAAGGAAAAAACAAGAGTAAAAAGCCCTTCACAAAACAGTTAATCACTTCACTTGTGGGAAAAGTCAGAGTAATGCACATCTCGTGGCAACTGAGAAGAATGCAGGGTAGGCTATTTTTGTGCTCAGTGGAGAAGTATAAATCTTTTGAAAGTTTTCCACTTATCATTTTGTGTATTCTATCTATTTGGTATATTAAATTCATATATAATAAACTTGAAAACTAGTCATTTTACATGAAACTAATTATGTTCAGCGGTGACCCAGAGGACAGATTCATCCTAACAAAGTACTTTCAATGCCGTTTCCTTGGAGCTCGTCTGTACAGTACAATGCCTCCATTGGAACCACATGTACAGCTGGTGGCTTACACTTACTAACTCACTAGCAGTGTATTTTTTTATGTTGTTGATTTAATTCTCTTTGAAGGACTTATGAAAAATGTTTCCCACATTTGTTTGTGTTAAAGTAAGCATTGATTTAGAAATTGTAATTTATATTCACACAGAAGAGTAACTGACTTCACAGTTCATTAATTCAATTGATGAAGAACAATAAAGAAGTATGGCAAAATATAACAATGAGATAAGGTGGGGGAGGAAGTATATAATTTTATCCACTCACTGTTCAAAAGAAATGAACACGAAAATGTACTTTATATAAAATGGTAAATTCACTATCGAAAAAGTCAGCTTAAGATACCATTTTAAAATTTGTACTTCAAGTATGAAATTGGAGAGGTGATTTTTGAAAAGCTGTGATTCTGATATAAATTAAATAAATTTCTGATGTAGGGAAGGAAATCTATTTTTTACAATGATTTACATAAAATGTCCAGTTTTTCTTATGTTAATTTGTGTTTGATAGCTGCAGAAAATACAGACATATGAGCTATATATTTGTAATCACAGTAGTATGGCATTTAATGCTAAATAAATAAAGTATTTAAGGCTAAATACTTTTTTTTATTTTCCTTTCAATGAAAATAAGTTTTTTTCAAGTATTCATCATATTAATGGGAAGACATGGCATATTTTTCCAAAACTCTGTTTTCCAGATGAAAATAAATTTCACAATATGTATATGTATATATAGGTCATGATTAGAATAGGGAAAATGTAAGTTAAATAACTTTTGCGTTTTATTACTTCATCATCATGTAAATCTTCACCAGAGAATGGACTTAAATGCATGTATATGTTACTTAAACAAATACTGTATTTTAAGTGTCATTATTTTTGAATGCTGATAAAGTATTAAAAAGCATGTTAATATTGTATGTAGATATGTAGATAAAATTCCTACTCTAGGGGACCTAGAGAGATGAAATAAAAGGAACATTTCATTTATCTCAGTGTGGAAAAAACTGTTATACTTTTTAAAATACCAACATAAAATAGACACACATAAGCTAGCCTAGCAAATGATTATATTAACATTACAATTAGAAATGCTATCTCATAACTAGACCTTTGTTATTTCCAAATGTATATTTAAAAGCATAATAAAATAAGTTTATTCTGAGGGTTAAGTGGATTCAAGTCTGAGCTCTACAGTACACAAATAAGGATTAAAGACAGACGTTGTGTTGCACCGAGTATTTAGAATTGATATAACACGACCGAGGTAGTGACAGAGCCAATGAGTTACTGCCCGCTCTGAATAAATGCTAGAAGTAGCTAAAGAGAAACTGCCAAGGTCAGAGCTCAGTGCAATTTCAGGCAGATGTTATTCTCTGTGCAGCAGTCACTCTCTCCGTCTGCTTCCAGCTTTCCAAAAGGAGCTGGTGCACTGCAGGCACTCAGGATGAATCTGCCAGATTTAATAATAATCAAGAACACTCTTAAATAAATGTCTCCAGAAAGAGAAGCAATTGGAAACTGAAATGTAAGGACTACTTGAACTGTGGCTTATCTCAGAAAGCACACCTTCCTTGTCTCATTTCAAAACAAAGGTACTAAGGAAGAATAGGCAGGAAGCACATGGAAATTCACTCTGCAGCCAAAAGGATCATCATGTTTGGGTCAGTTGCCTGGGTCATTCTAGCAACATTATGGCAAACCTGGGGATGAATGAACATGGATGAAAGCAAGTGATTTTGAGTCAATATTCATTGATGGAGATTCATTGTCATTTTAACTAAGTTATTAGGCACATAGTTCAGTGTTCTAAAATTTAAAATGAAACATTTAGCATTGTGATGTTGAAGGAAAGATGGAGACAGTATAATCTGTGCACTATTTGAGTGCTTCTTACTATCAGTGTTCTGGTAACATTTTTCCTTGCTACTATTTTCTTTTCTTCTTTTGAGATTGTAAATATATTCTTAACTTTGGCTGTCACTTAGCCTTTCACATAAAATGTTTCCAAGTGAAAGCTGTGACATTTTGTGCATATTTTGGCTATCAATACATTTTGACATTGCAGGAGAGTAAATAGAATTTTTAAACTTCCAAACAGTGAAAGTTATTCAGGAAACACTCTAAGCTGAGTCAAGAAAGTCAACACCTCACTACCTTTCAACTACCAGGACAGCTATTATTTCTCAGACAATTTTCATCCAACATTCCTACTCATGTTGTGTCCATGAAACGTGCAAATATTTCACCTGGGAGCACTATTTTAATCACAATAGTCATATATGGCTTACAAGATATTCATGAACTAAAAGTAGAATCACAGGTGTCTGAAACAATAAGCATGTTCTAGTTACTATTTATGTGTAACAAATACCTCAGGACTGTGTAACTTTTGACCTTTTATTGGATTCAGAGAAACCTCAGGAAAGAGACAAGACTTTGTGTGCAGTGGATATTTTCTGGAAGGCAGTTGTCTGGTAGGCAATCATTTGAGAGTTGTCAGCTTCCAACACCCCTAGGAACTGTGAAAAGCGAAAGAAAGAAAGAAAGAAAGAAAGAGAGGGAAAGGAAGAGGAAATGAGTATGTTTTATTCTGGCTCTTCACAATGACCTCTTCTCTTCTTGTCTAAGTTTCCACAGGCATCTACTTGATAAAACCTTCTTAAACTGTCATTTCCTACAAATTAGCAAGCCTGACAGCTTTGAGGACTGTGTTATTTTTAACATAGTTGTTTAGAATCACAGTTGCTGCAGTTCAGTGATACCAGTGTAAATCTTACTGGACCTCAGAAAGTAATTTGTCTTACTCAGGATACCCAGTTATTTACCAAAGTGTTCGCTTGTTTTGTCCTGATGTATTTTGGGCTTCTATTATCTTCTATCAAAGACGGTTCTGCCTTCTCTCATCTGATAATCATTAGACTTGAAAGAGAAGTTAGAAGTGGTGAACTTCACATCAATTTCCAAATTTGATGGATATTTTTAAGCCTCTGTCCTTTTTTCCATGGTGTTTCTTCTGATTTTATAGCCCTTCTTCCTTCTTAAATATTGAAAAGGCATCTTCTTACTATAATGCCTTAACCATAAAAAAAATCAGTTTCAACACCACATTCTAGCACCATACCTTTTATTACATTTTTTTATCTCACACCATTGAACATGTATCTTCCACCAATGTTTGATACTATTTCCAGAATCAAAGAATCATAAAATATAAAGGAAATTAACCTATGTATATTTTAGGTTTGTTAGTATGTCTACTCATACTTAATTTGTACCTTGCCATTTCCAACTTTGTTTTGTCCCTTTAAAAGGTTGAAAACTAAAATATTAGAATTTAATTATCTGCTTACGATTTCTTCAGTTTGTTCAGTAAATGGTTTGGCTATTCATATCTATTAATGTGTAATATATCATAAGTAGTGATTTATTTCTGCTTCCTAAATATATCATTTTTTCATCTTAAAAAAATTCTGTTTCCCTCTCTTGAAATTTTACCCTTTTTTTTATTCTTTTGTACTACATGTAAATTTATCCCACAGAATGGCATATTAAATACTTGTTTTAGCGTATTTGATGTAAATCTCACTTCTTAATCTCTATTGTAACAAATATTTTTGCCATGTTTTTTTGTCCTTGAATATTTTTGAATGTTTCTATTTTAAACAAGTTTTCCTATTGTACTTCTGAAATATTCTGTATCTTATGTATCACGTACCCCATGGAACAGATGGTAAAGGCCTAATAGTGACATTCTTTCTGGAAAATATCCTTTTTATCCAAAACTCAAGATGCAAAGTAGAAGGGGAAAGTGAATAGATTTTAATCACAGTAGTCATAAAGATATTCATGAACTAAAGTAGAATCTATCTCTGAGTTAGATATTAGCATCTTTAACTCAGAGGCTTACAACTTATAATTATACTGCATTTAATACTAAACCAGAATGGCTTTCACAATATGTTAGAATGGAAGGATTTAGGGGTTAGTGTGAGGCTAGCCTTGACCACAACAATACAACTTGTATTGTGAGAGATAGTATCCTCTGCTTTGAAGATGGCAGTGGTGGGAGGTGAAGACAAATGACAACAATGATATGACACAATGACATTAGTTCTTGGAACTTTATTAAAACAAATGACAGTCACAAAATACATATGATTTAAAAAATGATAGTAACAATGATATAAACCCACACATATATGGCCGATTAATATATAGTAAAGTAGCCATGGACATACAATGGGGAAATCACAGCCTCTTCAACAGCTGGTGTTGGCAAAACTGGATGGCTATATGTAAAAGAATGAAACTGGATTACTGTCTAACCCCATACACAAAAGAAAACTTGAACTGGATAAAAAACCAGAATGAAAGTCATGAAACCATAAAACTCTTAGAAAAAAACATAAGCAAAACATTCTTAAATATAAACATGAGCAACTTTTTCATGAACATATATCCTTGGGCAAGGGAAACAAAAGCAAAAATAAACAAGTGGGACTATATCAAACTAAAAAGCTTCTGAACAGAAAAGAACACCATCAGTAGGACAAAAAGGCATTCTACAGTTATGGGAGAATATGTTCATAAATAACATATCCAATAAGGGGTTGACATCCAAAATATACAAAGAGCTCATGCACCTCAACAAACAAAAAGCAAATATGCCAATTAAAAAATTAGCAAAGGATCTGAACAGACACTTCTCCAAAGAAGAAATTCAGATGGCCAACAGGCACATGAAAAGATGTTCCACATCACTGATTATCAGAGAAATGTGAATTAAAACCACAATGAGATATCACCTCACACCAGTTAGGATGGCCAATGTCCAAAGACAAACAACAAATGCTGGTGACGATGTGGAGAAAGGGGAACCCTCCTACAGTGCTGGTGGAAATGTAAACTAGTTTAACCATAGTGGAAAGCAGTATGGAGATGCCTCAAAAAACTAAAAATAGAAATACCATTTGACCCAGGAATTCCAGTCCTGGAAATTTACCCTAAGAAAACAGGATCACAGATTCAAAATTTATGGCAGCACTATTTACAATAGCCAAGACATGGAAGCAACCTAATTGTCCATCAGTAGATGAATGGATAAAGAAGAGGTGGTACATACAGAATGGAATATTGTTCAGCCATAAGAAGAAAACAAATCGTACCATTTGCAACGACATGGATGGAGCTAGAGGGTATTATGCTCAGTGAAATAAGCCAGGTAGAGACAGACCAGTACCAAATACTTGTACTCATTCACAAGTGCTCATCTGTGGAGTATAACAACAAAGCAAAACCTGAAGGAACAAAACAGCAGCAGATTCACAGAACCCAAGAATGGACTAACAGTTACCAAAGGGAAAGGGACTGGGAGGGCGATGGTTGGGAAGGAGGGAGAAGGGGATTAAGGGGCATTACGATTAGCACACATAATATAGGGGGGCACCCAGGGAAGGCAGTATAGCACAAAGACAAGTAGTGACTCTATAGCATCTTACTGTGCTGATGGACAGTGACCGTAATGGGGCATGTGGTGGGGACTTGATAACGGGGGGAATCTGGTAACCACAATGTTGTTGCTCACGTGAAACCTGAGCGTAAGATTGTATATCAATGATGCTTTAATAAAAAGTAAAAAAAAAAAAGTGATAGCAACAAGATGGCAATCGGAGGCATGGTGTTCAAGTCAATGTTACTCATGATTGTGCAGGCGCCAAAGGAGGGAGTGCAAAATTGACAGCCGCCACAAGGCCAACTGTAGCGGTGCCTGAGAAGTATTTTGATTAAGGACAGGAGACCCTTATTCTAATTATAGTTGCCATGTTTAATAAAAGTCATTACCAGAGGTCTAACAAAGGATTATTTTGACTTGTGAAATCATTTATATGAGCAGCCTTGCAAATAACTTAAGAAACTATGTTAAGTAATTTTTTAAAATTACATTAAATTGAGTTGACTGGCACAGTCCTGACTATATGGTTATTTTAACTACAGCAGACAGACACTGAGAGTCTGCAAAGGAAATCTTTGAGACAATGAATTAATAATGACTGGGTAATTCACCATCAGGTGGTGGAATAAAGAATAGCATTTCAGAGATGGAACATGGTTGCAAACAAAGAATCTTTCATTAAAAATGGCCATCGGTAGTGGTTTCCCTTACACTATTTTGAAAAACTAAGTCTTTCATAAGAGAATGGGCAATTTATAATGAATACTATTAGTAATATGAAACAATATGAACACTGAGGTTCACCATTCTCTCATACTCTTGGGTAAAATCTGAAATTTATCATTTAGGTACATTCATTCACTAAAACATTATAAAATTGAATTAACCCAATTAAAAATATTTTTTTCAAATCTATCAAGGAATTTTATCAGTATTCTCAGGATTTATGATAATTGAATTAATATGAGGAATGTCCTTGTTCTAAGGAACAGATTTAATAGGGTGACATTTCAATATAATATAATAAAATGATTTTTATATTACTTACAACATCTTAGGTTGCAAGTGACAGAAAATGAGCTCAACCTAGCTTAATCAAAATGATTATATTGGCTTAGACTATATCCCTGATTGCTTAAATTAATATGTATATGTACATAATAATATATGCTTACTTACATTTATATTTTCAAAAATAGGAAAGGGCAGGAATGAAGACTGACTTCAAAAGAACTGCAAGGAGAATCTTTCTCTTTCTCTTGACTGCCGTTCATCACTTTACTATTGATCAGTTTTCTTCAGGAGGCAGAAACCATGGTCAATCAAACATAATCAAAACAACCCAAAGCTTAAAACTTGCCAAAATGATTGAAAATGTTTAAAACATTGTCAAAAAATGTTTTTTTCTTTGTTCCTCCCCCCCCCCCACTCCTGCTTCTCCGCCTCCTCCCTCACTTGTCCTCCTCTTCTTCTTTCTTTTTTGTTGTTTGCCTGGCTTGGACCTATCAGCTATGGGTTATTGTATTTATAGAAAAAAATAGCAAGTCCTGTAAAAATAATGTGGAAGAGGTAAGAAGAAGAAAATGCCAAGAAAGGTGGTTTGCTTTCACAAAATGGGGGAGTGTACTGGAAAGAGCAATACAGAGAGTTACTACAATTTGTCATGTAGGTGTTATCTGCACAGGTCTAAGAAAACCTTCATCATATAGAAGCTGATGAGCATTGTGGAATAATTTTGTTGGAACAATTTATAGAATACTTATATAAGTGACAACTAAAATTTCAGGAATGGAAAAGAATATAGGGATATGTATTTATGACCAAATTTATAAGAAACCTATATCTCTCAATATAGACATCATAACATTTTAGCATTACCCATATGTATGGAGTGAGTCAAATATTACTTGTATTCCTCAAGTTTTAACCAGGAAAATTTAAAGCAGAGAGAACTTAACAAAGAGAATTGGTTGCACCAGCAGTGGAAAAAACTGAGCAAGAAAATGGGGACAATGATATAATGCAGATATCAGCAACACTGTGGACCACTAGTTCTTTTTTGGTTAGATGTGAAAAGGGAAGAAGCACTGTTACTTGTGCTAAAAGGAAAGGTTTATCTGAAAGATGGATTTGGACAGTCCTGTCTAGTGGGCATTAGAGTCATGGAGGGGATGTAGGCATTCCTGGAGATACCAATGGCAAATGGAAGAAATACTCTGGCTTCTTTCTTTCTCCCATTCCTCTGTCTCCCACCAGGGCCTCCCATAGGTCAGAGTGACTTGAGCACTTGGTAAATAAACCTCTAGGTCAGGAACTCTATCATATAAGCAGAGAAAGCACATACTGAAGAATGGGTCTTAAGGGAGTATGTTTCTGTCTACTCAGAGTGAGTTTGTAATTGAATGGTTTATCTTTTCCTTTCAGCTTGTTTTTACTGAGCCATTACTATAACACTGTCTTAGGGATATTGGATACTATTTATTTCTGTCTTCCACAAATATAAAATCTAGTTTTTAAATGTAAACATTTAACAGTCTACTTATATAAATTTACTTCAGATTTGTTCAAACTGTATTTATATTTAGTTTTTGCATCGTACTATTTCAGTAAAGGCAATTGTCCTTGGTATGCTTAAGATTCTAGAAGTTCACAATGATGGCCATCAAATAATGAACAGACTGAGTGCATACAAGACATAAAGACCTGTGCTGAAAGGTGACAAAAAAAATGAGTATTGAAAACATGACAGTCATGGAGAATAGGGGAGGGATTCAAACAATGACATTGTTGTACTTGATATTTGTTTCCTTTGCCTGGGGCTGAATAATTTTCCTGCTGATGTGTTCAGTGAAAAAGACAACAATAATCCTTTCAGGATATTTTCATTTATAATACAGAATGTTTGCTTACTGGTTATTTCCTATCTAAATTGCTCTGATATGAGAAATGCATGTCATAACAATCATTTCCATTTAAACATGGGTTCAATTTAACATTCTGTCCTCCTTTTCAGCAAAATATTTTGTACTAACCTTGGTTGTTTAAAAAGAGAAGGTTCTGTTTCTTTTCATTCTTGTCTTAAATTTTCGCGATTTTTAATTTTCATTCCTGAAGATGAATGACCGGCAAAACTGAAAGCTTTTTTCTCCTTCAAATTTTGAACAGTGCAAACATTGTGTCCTTCTAAATTGAAAAACAAAAAAGTAGCTTTTTACCTTCCTCTGCTTCTGTTTTCCCAATATGTCTGTTTCCTGGTGACTTCTTAAAAACTTTAGAAGATCTGCTAGGGTGGTGCTCTCTTTTCCTCTAACCTACACTCTCTGAAATCATTCCGTTTCTCTTCACCAGATTTTATTTCTTCATAGTATCTAATATTGTGAACTTTATCTTATTAGTTTCTTTGTGTATATTTATTTCTATCATGCCCCACTCAATGGTGAGCTCGTTGAAGGCAGGGAATTTTTCTTGTTTATCATTCCGTCTCCCAGAGCCAGAACAGTCCCTGACATATTCCAGGTGCTCTTAAATATTTGTTGACTGATAGACAGAGAGAACATTAACCTACAAATCATATATGAGTTTCATGTGTAGCAAGGGATGGAAACTAATCTACTATTAATGTCCTTTAACATTCAGAATTTACTGAAGACATTCTAGTAGTTTGGGTGATTCTTAGAAGTAACAACTTGGTTTGAATCAATTGTATAATGTAACCAGGAACAGGTACAATGACAAACATATAAGTGGGTATTCATCGGATGCTTATAGTGTGAGAGAAGGCAGGAATAAGTAACAATCCACAAAGCCTCTTCCAAACATTCACTGGTTCATTTATTGATTCATTCAACAATACTTGAGTGCCAGCTAGGTGCCAGCAACTGTCTAGACACAAGTTATCTGCATCAATTAATAAAACAGATTATCTGCTCTTACGTATCTTACAAAAAGATTTTAGAAAAACGGCAGATAGAATGCTTCTTAATAATATTGCAATTGTCTTATGAATTGGTGACCACATAGCAGTAGTTCATGTTTTTTAAACCTCTTCTGGAGGTATGGGAATTTATTTAAAACTTGGTTAGCAGTTCCTAACTTTGAGATCAAAGACTTTGGTGGCTTGGTGACCAGCAACTATCTTCCTCTAGGTAAATGTTTTCCAAGTGGAACATTATTAGCAAAGGGCAGCCTTGTCTTATCAAGTTGTGGGCCATGACCCATTTAGCAAGTTATGAATTCATTTTATTTTGTTTTGATCAGTCTTTTTTAAGGTAAAAGAAGAGAAAATACTAGAATAAAACATAAGATAGAGTAAAAAAAATGGAACAAAATAGAAAATTTGGAATTTGACACTTGCCAATTCACTTGCCAGGGGTTACTATCATTTAATAAGATTTGAGTTTAAGTGCGTGTGTGTTTGTGAAATTTTGTACTGGCACTTTAGGTTATAAGTTATACTGTTTGTAGGCTGAAGTTAAAAAAAAGATTGAAGCCATTAGGAGTTAGAAAGGCAAGAACAGTGTTCAGTATCTGGGATAAAGAATGAGCAGCAAAGCAAGGCTGGGACTGGGCGGGGTTACTAGCCTTGGGGGTGAGAGTGGCTTGAGTAAATCTCCCACTCACCACACACCCATAAAAGCAAATCCGAATGTAAGGAAGTGAGGCAGAGGGCCAACCCCAAAGATGGGGAAACAAGGTGATGCCTAACGTGATATGTGTCTAGCCAAGTGCATGAACAAGGTGATGGTCAGATGTGGTTGGGTGGCGTGGACAGTGAGAAGCTGCTGGTTTACCGAAGAAAAAAAGGGGATGGGTGACCACTTTAATCAGGCAGGGTCCGTAGGATATTCAAATGTTGCACCAGACATGCTGAAATGTAGTTCAAATACATAAAATCAGGTATACACAATAGAATAATCCAGCATTAGGACCTTATTAGAAAAAACAAAGCAATGGTTGACTGTATTTATTTTGAAATGGGGGTGAGAAAGTGCTGAGGTTAGGAGAGCAACTACTCCTCTTTATGATTGTCATTCGCTCAGAACCTGACCAAGGTTAGGGCGGATCTGAGCTTCCTGCATTTATAGATTCTCTGTGTATTTCACAGGGAACTACTTGATAAACCTAAGAACCTGGAAATAAATTAGGAACTGGTATTCACAAACTGTGTTACCAGAATTTATTTACTAGTTTCAAGTAAAGACAAGCGTGCTTGGCCTTATCTCCATGACTACGGAGAGCATCAGATGAGGTAGCATGTGGACAAAGCACTGTTTGTTTTAGGAATAGGTATTATTATTACCATTATTTGTTCTTATTTCTTCCAAATGGGTGGATGAGCTAACATACTACTTAGACTGGGGAAATAGCTTTATAGCAGGGGAGTAAAGCCCTGACTTGAGACAAGATGAGAGGGTGGAAGGTTATAATAAAATAAACCTCAGGACTGAAGACAGTTAGAAGGGACAATAATAATAACAGCAGAGGAAGAGAACATTTAGTCGAAAAGAATTTTTTTCTTTTTTACTTTTTCCTTCGTAATTGCTTCAGGTTCTCAAAGACAAATGTACATAGTGATCTGTGTGAATATTTCTGGTACATGCAGTCACATTATCATTCACATATTTTCTTTCTACCCATTTAACTGCACCAACTCAGTTTCTTGGCTTTTATTTATTTCTTCTAAATTTGGTTACTTTGACATTGATCTTAGAACTTTTAATTTTTATTTTGAATTGTCTTCATTATATGGAGACACCATTTTTAGCCTCATGGAAGCTACAGTGACTTTTCTTAAAAAGTTAGGAGAAGTGCTTCTCTTAAAAAGGGTGTTTAACAATGAAGAGGGCATTGTACCTTTTTCTTCAAATATTTAAAGGAACCAGTGCATACTAACAAAAACATTAAACTAAAAATTTGCCCTTGTCTTTCTTTACTCTAAGCTAGTTTATGATGAGCATACCATTTCAGTCATCTTTTTAATTATGTGTCCTGACTGAGGGGGTTAGTTAGGCTTAATAAATATCTGTTGAAATGAATTATGTGGATGTGGCAGAATCTTCCAAAAAGCTTTAAGATTTATGTTTTTCTCCAAAAAATGCAAAATCAGAAAAACAATTCTGGATATTTATGCTTAATAAATGAAACTGTGGCCTTCTAGCTTCATATTCCATAAACATGAATGAAATAGTTCTAAACTGAATGTTAGGACAGGAAGTCAACATATGTTTAGCAAGTAAATATTTGGTAAGTATTATTTTCAACCATGCAAAAAATAGTCACATTAGTCTTCTCAAGGTGCTACTTCTTCCAAATGTAGTTCAAGTGTTACCAAAGTAAGCTAAATTCTACACTCAGTTGGGCAAAGTTCACAACAGTCAGAATAAATTATATTAAAATAGTCCCTTACCTCTATCTGCAACCCAATGAAATTAAAAAAAAATTCTCTTGTATTTTCTTCACCTTTAATAAACTGAAAGTAAGACAGGTTGAACATTACTTTTGTGGGTTGCTAATAGTAACCTTCTAAATTTGGGTTTCTTTTGCTGTGTCCAGTGTATATGTTTAATAGTTGTTTCTTCAGAAAATATCCAGTCCTATTTAAATTCTATTAAAATTCTTAAATAGACATTTATAGATTTGTCATCTTAGCAAACTATTTGCATTGAACAAAATCCTCGACGATTTAATTTAAATCCAACAGAGACTTCAAACTTTGCAATCTGAAGAGGAGATCATCTTAAGTCATTCTGGGGTCCTTAGTGGAGCACATTTATTCACCTTATTATAAAGATCATCTATCATCCAGAAGAATAATTCTCCCATAATGTCCCAGTGACATAAAAAGGAGCTTAATCTTGGAGCATCATGAGTCCTACTTAGAGCTGCAATAAATCTCTGAACTCCTGATAACGATGTGAATGGCATTTCCTCTGGGATGCTGCCTTCAGCCCTCTAAAACAGCCACACATCTATGTGGTTCTCTTAAACTGGCATCATCTGGTGAACTCTAAAGAAGTTTAGGTTCCAGCAATTGTGCCGTTAAAGTTCTTTTTCTTCCTGAGGATTTACAATTTGGGAAAGATAACAAAATCACCCCATGATTTTGCACACAGGACAGCAACCCGAGGACAACTTAATTTAAACCTTTTCCATGTGGTTCTATACACAACGTTCAGTTATTTATAACTTATAAGAATTCAAAATAAAAAAAATTCATATATTATTAGTTTCTTTATTTTCAATATGTGGGTATATTATATACGCTGTTGTGTAGAATAATTACTTCTGCAGAACATGATGTAGTAAAAGCATTACTGTTCCTTAAATTATGTATGTATCCTAAAGGTTATGTATGATAAATAAAACTGATACAGATTTTAACAATTGGATGTTGTCAGGTCTTCAAAATACTAAATTATTTTGAATAATATTTTATTATATTTATTATATATTTTTACATATTATACACATTTATTATATATCTTTATTACATTAAAATGTGATTTATATTTTTAAAATTTCACATATCAGTGTATTTCTTATTAAACAAGATATAAGTGTGTATTAGAATAACTAAAAACAAAGTTGAATGCCTAATAGTTTCTTTCAAAAATATATCTGGCAGAATAGTACTTTGGATGTTTAAATGAGGTTATTTTCCATATATTACCATGTACCATTTCAAAAGCCAAGGCCAGAAAGTTGGATTTAAGGTATATTATTAATTTTATACACAATAGATTTAGGGGAATAGATTAGGAGTCAAGACTAAACTGAACTAGATAAAAAGCTCCAGAATGAGGAAAAGAAAATAATTGAAATAGATGATAAGAACTTTGTTCCTACTTGACTCTAAGCAAAAATGGATTTTGTGCCTCTATTCACTTATTTCACCCACTTACCCAATTATAATATAAATTAGTCACAGGGATGAAAGGACAACATAAAGAATATAGTCAATAATATTATAGTATCTTTATATGTTGACAGAGAGTAACTATACTAGTTGGAGTGAGCATTTAGTGACATAGGTAACTGTTGAATCACTGTGTTGTAAACTTGGAAGTATATAATACTGTATATCAACTATACTTCAATAAAAATAGATAAATAAATATATAAAGAGGAAACAAAAAGAAAAGTGTAGTTAGATATCTAGATAATTGGGGAGTTGAAAGTAGCATCACCTGCCTGTACCTTCTGGTCCCCAGGTATTAAAGAATTCCTATAACAGTGTGGTAGGAAATGTGCAGCAATGTCTGTGAATTGTCTGTACAGGTGTGTCTGCAGCAGCCTACTGAATTTTCAGTGGCTCCAGTATGCCCATGATCATGTTGCCAATGAACTTGACATATTTTACAGTATGAGTGAGGAAGGAACAGGTGTGAAATGTGTACACTTGTAAAGATGGAGGTTTCTCTGTATAAATCAGTGAGATTAGATAATCATACACCAAATCATATAATAATCTTCCAATATCTCAGGCTCTTGCAACTTCTGCTCAACCCACAGGAAACTGAAGCAAATGGGGATAGGGGGTTAGGAAGAAGCTGAATTGACTGAAAATAAAGATCTGCTATGTGCGTAACAGAAGTTCATAAAACAGCAATTCACAATTTACATTTTTGAAAGATGACAATACATTTCTTATTCAATTGAATTTTTTTTTACTGATAACCCAGATATTTATTGTCTTTGTGTTTTTTTTGTAATTTATTTTGGTATCATTAATCTACAATTGCATGTGCAATATTATGGTTATTAAACTACCCCCTTCACCAGGTCCCCCCCACCAACCCCATTACAGTCACTCCATCAGCGTAGTGAGATGCTATAGAATCACCACTTGTCTTCTCTGAGTTGTACAGCTCTCCCTGTGCCCCCCCACATTACATCTGCTAATAGTAATGCCCCTTTTTCCCCCTTGTCCCACCCTTCCCACCCATCTTCCCCAGTCCCTTTCCCTTTAGTAACTATTAGTCCATTCTTGGGTTCTGTGAGTCTGCCGCTGTTTTGTTCCTTCAGTTTTTTTTTGTTCTTATGCTCCACATGTGAGTGAAATCATTTGATACTTGTCTTCTTCGGCTTGGCTTATTTCACAGAGCATAATACCCTCTAGCTCCATCCATGTTGTTGCCAATGGTAGGATTTGTTTTCTTCTTATGGCGGAATAATATTCCATTGTGTATATGTACCACTTCTTCTTTATCCATTCATCTACTGATGGACACGTAGGTTGCTTCCATTTCTTGGCTATTGTAAATAGTGCTGCAATAAACATAGGGGTGCATCTGTCTTTTTCAAACTGGGCTGCTGCAGTCTTAGGGTAAATTCCTTGGAGTGGGATTCCTGGGTCAAATGGTATTTCTATTTTGAGTTTTTTGAGGAACCTCCATACTGCTTTCCACAATGGCTGAACTAATTTGCATTCCCACCAGCAGTGTAGGAGGGTTCCCTTTTCTCCAAATCCTCGCCAACATTTGTTTTTGTTTGTGTTTTGGATGTTGGCCATCCTCACTGGTGTGAGGTGATATCTCATTGTGGTTTTAATCTGCATTTCTGTGATGATTAGTGATGTGGAGCATCTTTTCATGTGCCTGTTGGCTATCTGAATTTCTTCTTTGGAGAACTGTCTATTCATGTCCTCTGCCCATTTCTTAATTGGATTATTTGCTTTTTGTTTGTTAAGGTGCATGAGTTCTTTATATATTTTGGATGTCAACCCCTTATCGGATACGTCATTTATGAATATATTCTCCCATACAGTAGGATGTCTTTTTGTTCTACTGATGGTGTCCTTTGCTGTACAGAAGATTTTCAACTTGATATAGTCCCACTTGTTCATTTTTGCTTTTGTTTTCCTTGCCCGGTGAGATATGTTCTTGAAGAAGTCGCTCATGTTTATGTCCAAGAGATTTTTGCCTATGTTTTTTTCTAAGAGTTTTATGGTTTCATGACTTACATTCAGGTCTTTGATCCACCTTGAGTTTACCTTTGTGTGTGGGGTTAGACAGTAGTCCAGTTTCATTCTCTTACATGTAGCTGTCCAGTTTTTCCAACACCAGCTGCTGAAGAGGCTGTCATCTCCCCATTGTATATCCAAGGCTCCTTTATCAAATATTATATGCAATTGAATTTATGGGATAAAATGTTTACCAGCTGCATATATGTGACCTATACTCTAGTTAACATTAACTTTTAACTACATGTTATGTGCATAATTTTTGTCATTTTATAACTACATGCATCATGGTGGAGTGACAGTATGATGACATGGCAGAGTTGGGTGGGGTAGAGAAGTAGGCAAAGGTTTAACTCCTCATTTGAGGATAAAGAATAATATTGTGGTACCATGCACAAAACAATATACTGGAATCCTTATTTTATCATTTTCTGTTTGAAAATATTCTCTATAATGTGCCTTAGTTCCCTTAGACTATTAGCTTTGACCAAGAGAAAAATAGCCACTGAAAACTGGGAGATGATCTGACACTATCATTTATGTCTTAGTGTTGCTGGGAGCTGGCTTGGCACTTTCAGTCTGGTCATGGGGTTTTACTATTTAATATAAACAACTTCATAGTATACTCAATAAGGCAAGACCATTGTGAGCATGAAGGGTCAGACATAAACAAGACCATTCCATACCTGACACAGAGCAAGCCAAGGACATTTTCCAAAACTCAAAATAAAGGCCAACCTCCCCTCTATTCTGGCTAATATGCATAACTGCTGATCCTTCACCAATTACAACTTTAGCCTTTTTTCATTCCTCCCACCTTCCAGATAAGAATTATTAACATGACCGATCATGAAATTATTTACTAATGGTATATGAGAATTAGCTTTTAGTCAAAGAAACTATATCATTTACAATAATTAAATCATCTATTGCCTATAAATATGCTAATACTGTCATAATCAGTCAATGGTGCTTTTTCTGGCAGTACTTCTTATAGTACTTGCGGACCCTCCACTGAAGTTTCTAACGTACCATCTCAATCATAATCTTTTTTTATTATGATATTGTTTCATATAAGAAAACTAATAAACTTCATCATATACTGAATATGAATGGAAAATGCTAATGATCTTTTATGTATTTAACCATTTCATGTTAACTATAATTTATGAGTTTTTTATGTGGAAGTGTGTGGAAACTGAATATCAAGTCAGCTGTGGAATAACTTATGCAATATGATAGCTTACAATTTTTATATGTTTAGTTATGTTTGGAATGTAAAACACAGACCAATATTTTAAACAAATTCATGACTAGATTCATATCCTTTATTCTTATCAGGTCTCTTTCTGATAACTTTACAAAATGTAAGCTGATGTTCTGAATATTTTTGCATAAATCAGAGATGAATATGAGAATATTTGTGATTCTACATGTATTTTGTCTGCCTGGTGAAACCTTAAAATTTCTATGGATAGTTAGTGCTTATTATTTTTTTTCACAATTGCACATTGCAAAATTGCTGAATAATTCACCAGAGATTTTGTTGATTAATACATAACCTATCATCGAGCCTATAATGTGAAGGTATCTGCATCTGTTGTTCAATTTTCTAATGTATTAATAATGCTGTACTTAAATCCTGCTAAGAGGAATACATTAGAAATGAAAGATTTGAATAGTTTGATTAATGAGAGAGATTATATGGAGAGTAAAGGTATATGGATGTTTACTAACGTGCCATAATTTAAAAATGAGCCAAATATTGGTCATTATGTTTAACATTGACTTTGGTTAGCATCACAAGTAGAGACATATTCACGAACACAAAGTCCTGGAATACAGCCAACCCAACAGCAGTGAAGTTATAGTTGCTACCGTGCAGCTCCACTGGACTGCAGAAGTGTGAAAAATGGTTGACAGCAGGATAGCTGGCCAGCTGTTGTATGGTGAGCTGAAGTGGGGTGATCTCAAATAGAGCAAGCTGAAGGAACATGCTGCAGATACATTCTGCAGATACATTGAAGAACAATTTCAAGTAATGAAGCATGGCTGCAGAACACTGGGAAATAATATCAGGGGAAAGACCAGCCCAGTGTGAAGCAATCACAGCAGCAAAGGTGGTGTGCGACCAGCTGCAGCAGCAGCATTTCAGATGGCAACAGCTTTTATAAGGAGCAGTCACTCTCTCAATATAACCACTCTCTGTCTACCTGTATTCCTTGCATAATTAGGCTGATTTCCTACCCTCCATTTCAGTAGTATTAAAAATAAAAAAATACATTCTCCTGAGGGAAAAAAAATCTTGTCAATGCTATTTTTCCAATTATGCCCAGTAGTGTCTAGTTTCCAAAATTTGTTGCATAATGACTAGCATGATAGACAAACTAAACCTATAGTATGTTTAAATTTGAAGGTTCCCAATTATACAGCAATCTAAATCAGCAAACAGTTGTTGGGAAATTTGCACACATTGCAGGTGTTTGGTTTTTGAACTTTCTTGGAAGATCAGTTAGTCTGTGACTGGCTAGGTTTAGTGAAGTAGTTATGAGCGGTCTTAGGAGTCAGGTCATCCAAGTGTTGAAATCATGTCCCTGACAACTTATACAATTTTAGCCCTGGGCAAGTCACAAACCTCTCTTAGATTCAGTTATCATATCTACATAAAGAGGCACTCATAGGGCAATGAAGAGTACAACATACAGAAAACGTTCAACACTGTGCCTGATCACAGTTATTACCAGGAGATGTATCAACTTTTTTGAATGGTCTATATAAAACCAATGAGAATTCAGTCATTCCCATGCACAGTGTTGGTGCCTGAAGGATATGTGTAGGATCCATGTGAAATGCAGTGTGTGTCCCAGTCAATATTACTGCACATTTTTTATGTGAAAAGAAACTATAAACAGACACTATAAAGAAAAAAATTGATCTCTGAAGGCATACTTAAATAAAAGTGGATAAAATTTCCTTATGAGTTATCCTTGAAACTGACTTTCAACTGAATTATATGAGGTTCTTGTAGATTCCATCCTTATATAGCTGTGACTAAAAAAATAACTTAGTATGTAAATAGTTGTAGACATAATGAATGCATCTAGATCAAACTCCAGTGCTTTAATTTAGTTACTAATAAACATTATTTAATTTTGATACATTTTTAGCAGGAGATTTCCTTCTTGTTTACAGATATCGTAAGATGTGCTGTTAAAAAAAAGAAAACACAAAACACATTGTTTGTGTCCCCAGATAAATGAAGGAAATTGGGCTTTCCATTCTGAATTATATATCTAAAGCAAAACACTATTTAAAATAATAGAACTACTGCCAGTTTTCCCTTTACTCTGGACAGGATAGAACCATAGTATTTTCTTGTAATTTCTCTCTTTTAGTGAATTTCTTTATGTCCTTGAAAGATCTGTCTTTGATCTAATCAAACTCCCCCTATTTGCATTCCTTTTCATTTGTGTTACAAAAATATTTAATCAGAGTTTTTTCAAGTCTGTAGTTCAGAGATTATATATAAAAGTTATAATTTTCCCCACAGATATGGCTATAATCTTTTGTCATTTAGCTGCTAATTTTTAACATAAATACAGTAGAAATTTATGACTTGATCCAAAGATGTATGAATCAAATAATGATTCCACTCTGTTACAAAACAATTTAAAAATATATATACTTATGTGCTGTAAAATACTTTCTACCAAACATTTGGAAACTGAGAAATTTGATCATGGAGATTAAACAATTTAAGTTTTACTTTGTTTTGTTTTGTGGATACCTAATTTACCATATTAAATTTTGTACTTGTTGTAAACCAAGATTTTGAATCTTTGACTTCAAGATTCCCACTTTCTTAATAGGGGCTTCTGATGCCCTGAGGTTTAGACAGAAAGATTAAGGACAGTCATTTAAAATGCCAGCTATCTAGAGACTGGTGGCCTATAGGAAATTCTAGGTGATAATCCTGGAAGCAAATGCAATGATTGGAAGAAATGTCTACTCCAAACAAGAGCTTTCCTACCATTTTCATTAATATGGCTAAACTTTGTTTAAAGTTGGTTAGTGACTTTGCCATATCTATCTCATTAGTAAAACTTTTCTACAGTTTGATTGACCTTGATCAAAAAGTTTTCCAAATATCTAAGACAAGTATAACTTTCTTCAAGTTCTGTTCAGCATGACTAGCTTTAACATTAGCATCTGTTGTTAAAATTTCTTGCTAATCTTTGCCAGACTATGTCACCAGAAGTCTTAATTACCTATCATATTTTATTTCTGAATTATTTTTCCTGATATTTTAAAATGAAGAAATCATTGTAGCTTTAGGTTTCCATAGCCACCTTTTAATTGGTTTCTATCTTTTTCATTCAACTTTGTAAGGTCATAATCATTCAAAATTCACAGTAGATTTTTTCCATTCAAAAAGCTAACTGCTTTTTTATAGAAATTACCGCAAAGATTCCCACTACTTTCCTGTGGAGCAAATAAAGCACTATGCCATGTAGGAACATATTTGAAAACTCTGATTACAAACTAATTAAATGGAACAGATTTGTCATCCTACCTTACAACTCTCAAGGCTGTGCCTTCATTTAACAATCCACATTTACTTTAAAATTTGCCTTATCCATTTAAAGATAGCATGTATCTGAATAGGCGACTGAAATGCTGTCTTTCAAGTACTGTATAATCTCTTGGCATTATATTCTTAATATCAATAACAATTTTTCACCTCAAGATAAAAGTGCCTAGAAAGTAAGTCCTTAATGCCTTTGTCAAGCAGTTTAGAGATTCCCAGTGCATCTTTGGCAGTGATGTAGGAAAGATGGTTAAATAGGATTGCTGCAAAGAATATTCACTATAAAAAGCACAGATTGTACACATTTGGTAAATTACATTAATCTACTTTCTAGGATATAAATATTCAAATAATTTCATTTACTATATATCAAGGGTTTCCCAGATTTTTTTAACAGAGTAGATAGATGACAATTTTTTCCATTAGCAAATTAAAATCTAAAACTTTAATGAAAACAGCTCATTAAATAACAACACATTTTCATTCTCCATTCATGTTAAAAAATGTATTTGCTTTATTAATATTTAAATTAGTCAATTCAATATTGTGCTCTAAGTATTTTCAGCATTTGCTGACCAACTATAATAAAAATGCATTGGGCATTAGAGTTGAAGACATACAAAGGAATACATCCTCCCAAAAAGGTTTCCATAAATTTTTAGTAATTCTTCTTTAAGTAGAAAATAATTATAGTTAAATTCTTTAAAATGAATTTAATGATAGAAGTCTTATTCACCAAATGCTTACTCTTAACTTTTACTTAATTTGCTACAGTTCCCTAATTCTAGTCATTCTGGAGATTTTGCTTTGTTCTTAGTTTTTTGGCTAAGATCCATAATGTTCACCAACTATTTACCTAAATATTTACCTCCATCCCTGACTGATTTCTTGAGCTCTAATCTTCAGTTACCAGTGATCTACTAGAGAGCTTCAGAAAAATTTTGTTCAACACTAATAAAAAAATATTTATTTAGAATGCAAGATACAAAAGGCAACATTTTAGGCAAGGATAGCTGGGAATTCAGTAGAAAACAATCAGTCTTTATGAAGATAATATTCCAATGGGGGGGCTTAAATAAATATAATTAGTAGGTAGTTTACATTGTATTTTACAAAGTGATAATTACTATTGGAAAAAGAATCATGAATGGAAGGGCTGTGGAGGAGCTGCAGGCCATTGCAGTAAGCCTTACTGAGAATTTGACATTTGAATAAAACTAAAAGAGATGGGGAAGCAACCCATGTATGTATCTGGGAGTGAACGTTTAAAGCATATGAAACAATTAATGCAAAGAAGGTGCTGCAAGAGTATTCCTGGCATAATT
This sequence comes from Smutsia gigantea, assembly GCA_032199065.1. NCBI lineage: Eukaryota > Metazoa > Chordata > Mammalia > Pholidota > Manidae > Smutsia > Smutsia gigantea. Next base: position 170,509 of record JAVSCE010016139.1, read on the forward strand.
AAGAACAGAGCATTGTGAGGGGTTAGTAGAAGAGGAGAAAAATAATAGGAGATCAGATCCTATAGGTTATCAGAGGTTTTTGTAAAGACTTTAGCTTTAACTGTTAGAGACAAGTGGGACAATTTCTTTTTTAAAGGGATGCAGTTAATTTTATGCTGTAAATGACCACTCTGACACACATCCAGACATAAAATAATGGTGGCTTAGACATGGCTGGTAGGTAGCACTGGTGATGGGGAGAAGTTTTTAGCCATTATTTTTTTGAATAAACTTTCTGGTCGTTTCACTTGTTCTCCTTCAGGGATCCATTTAGTGCAAATATTGGCCTATTTGATATTATCCTGTAGGTCCCTAACGTTATTTTTACCTTTTTCATTCTTCTTGTTTTCTCCTCTAGTTAGATGATTTCCACTGCTCTGCCTTCTAGTTTGCTTCTTCTTCCTTTGGTTTGATCTAGTTTGTTGTTAGAACCTTCTATTGAATTTTTTTTAATTCACTTATTGTGTTCTTCACCTCTGTCTTTGGTACTTTTTTATATTTTCTCTTTTGGATGAAATTCTCACTTTCTTCGTGGTTTGCTCTCCTGACCTCAGCAAGTCTCTTTATGACCACTATTTTGAATTCTCTGTCAGCTAAATCACTTATCTCCATTTCATTAGGTCAGTGTCAAAGACTTATCTTATACTTTTGTTTGGAACATAGTCCCCTGTTTCTTAATTTTCCTTAACTCTCAGTGTTGTTTTCTGCCCATTAGATAAAATATCCACCTCTCCTTATCTCGACAAATTTACTCCATGAGAGATGAACCTTGTTGATCAGTCCTCCCTGAGCTCCTGGTTGCCTTTCAAATCTTTGTTACTGTCTAAGCTGATACCTTTGTTTTTAGTCATTCCCAGTAGGTGAAGGTATGCCAAGACCCATCTGTACCTCAAAGGCTTGGGAAATGCCTATAAGCCTGTTCTGGCTCCTAGAGGACTACTAACTGCCTGCCCCTTCATCTCTCCAACAAAGGCAAATTGGAAGCTCCACTGTCATACAGCAGCTAGGAAAATCAGATGTTAAATATTGCAATCTAGTCCCTACCAAGGAGAAACTGGGAGCTGGGTGTTTTTGCTTACTAAGTCTGTGCTGAGCCAGAGGAAATAGTCACTTGCAGTGCCTGTGGACCCAAACAGAACCTTCTCTTTGTTTTGTGTGGTCCAGGGGGGAGCTCATGAATGCTCATCCCCTTCAGTTCCCAGAGTGGGTTGATGTGTGAGCCTGTCACTTGGTCCCACCAGGACAGCTGCAGTGCTAGATGTGGGAACAAGCTCCTTCCAGGGAGAAGCTGGAGACTTGGTTTTACTGTTGGGGTCAGCTGGGAGGAAACAGTGGGAAACAGCTCACTAGCTCTATTAGCCTCCTTGGAGGATTCCAGTCAATTTGTCCTTTACTTATCCTTTACATAGTTTACCACTAGTAGTTACCATGGGGTAAAAAATGGTACTTAATAAAATTTCTGTTCACTTTTGTGAATTCTTTCATTTTTTAAAAAATAAGGCAGTAAATAATAATTTTATATATATATGATAAAGTATCTTTAATAATTTGCTTCATTGAATCAGAGATATCTATTGCTTTGCTATTCTAGTTTTTAAGAGGGGGAGCTTAGATATAAAAATAAATGTTCTTTGATATTATTTCTTCCTCTGCTTGCTTCTTTGGATCTATAAAAGACTTCAGTAAATATTATAATCCTTTAGCTTTTCAATGTAAATACCTGTCATTGCATCATTTTTGATGACAAGTCTTCATATTCATAAGTATAATAAAATTGCATTTTGCCATTTATATTTAAAATTACATGCAAGTTAGATTCCACATGAGATAATCTAATAAAATCAAAATTTCTGTGACCAATAAAATGCTAACAAACCATTTCTGCTCACTTGGTGACAGCTAAGCATGCTACTCATTTTCAATGCAATCAGTAATCTAGCTTTTTTTCTATTTATTCCTACTATGAGACACACTAATTAAATTCCCCTTTGCCCGATTCTTTTCATATACCACATGAATAGCAGGTAAAGTCAATTTGTGAACTTATTGTCCTTGACATAGTGTAGAAGTGTTTCCAGCTAGAACTAATTATGTTTATTCTTCTGTGTTACCCAGGTAAGAAATAATCCAAAAGATAACAATAAATAATTGCTGCTCTAACTTTATTTAAATTTGTTCGGCTACTGTAATGGAACAATGCAGATAAATAGTAGAAGATCTTTCACATTGTCCAAAGAATGTTGCCAGAGCTGTAATTATTTTCTTGCATGTGACTATGTGCCCTGTGAAGCAGGTGACAGGTAAATGATTTTAAAATATAAAAAAAATCAAAATGAGATACACATTATTCTTTGAGGAAACAGATTTAAGACTAGAGTATGAAGTCATATACTCCATCTTCCTGAGCAAGGCAATAGTACACACATTTTAGAATGTAAGCTTTAAAAAAAAATTACTGTGTTTTTTTTTTATTGTGGCAAAAACAAATAATGTGGGATCTACACTCTTAACAAATTTTAAGTACAATGTTTAGTATTATTAATTATAAGCACAATGTCATACAGCAGATGTCTAGAAATTATTCATCTTCTACCACTGAAACTCTATACCCATTAAATGTCAAATTCCTCATTTCCTCCTCCCACAACCATGGCAACCAAACTCCTAATTTCTGCTTCTATGAGTCTGACTATTTTAGATACCTCATGTAAATGTAATTATGTAGTATTTGTCCTTCTGTGTCTGGCTTTTTTTTTTACTTAACATAATGTTCTCAAAGCTCATTCATGCTGTTGTATATAGCAGTATCTTTGTCTTTATTATTGTTGAATAATATTCCATTGTATGTATATACTGCATCTCCTTTAACCATTAATCTGTCACTGAGAATTTAGGTTGTTTCTATATCTTGGTTATTATGAATAGTGTTACAATGAGCATGAGGTGCTTAGATCTCTCAGAGATCCTGATCTAAATTCTTTTGGATAAATAGCCAGCACTGTAATTCCTGGATCATACGGTAGTTCTATTCTTAAAGGTTTGAAGTCAACTTTTATGTATATCTGAGAGCAGCATTTGGGCTTTCTCCCATAATATATTCTTAAAGATGTGATTCTTACAAGCTTATCACAGTGATTATTTTTAGTATCATCAAACATGATGAATCTCTGTAAACTATATTTTGGGCAATGTGAGAGTATATATACATGTCATATATAAATTATTAAAAATAAATACAGTATATATATATCACATTCATACATAATATATATTTTATGATTTTATATACATTTTAAAAACCTGAGTAGCAAAACTATTTTATAAGTGCTAAATTGGACAAACTAAATTCTTAAAGGGAAATGAGCTAGACAATTCTACTTACCTGATATTTAAAATTTCCTTCCAAAGTTTTGAATATCTAAGAGACCATTTCCTATTTATTAAGATGGAACAGTGTGCTATGGCATTGAAAGTTATACAGACTTGTGAATTTGGAAAGAAGCAAAATAACTTTGAAAAACACTGTTACATGTGGTTAGTGATATTAGCTTGAAATATAAACATTATAATTTAAATAAAACTGCTTTGGGTATTTAGTGCCTCTCACTGAATGCTTGGCATTCCATGGTCAGTGCAATATAAGTAGCAAGTAGCATCTTCCAATCTCTCATTACTGGAGGCATGTAAGTTTTAATCCATTAAAAAGCATCTATTTCACAATATACCTATGTTAATTTCCTTTTAAAAAGGAAGTGATGAAATGATGCATGGTGTATTGGAAGATTATCATTGGTAGTTTATTTCATCATGTAAAAACTCCATTTATGAAAATATTAATCAAATCTGTTTACTTAATTTCTTTTGAAGCTATACATTTCATGGGAAAATTCTATATATAATATATAGGCAAAAAAGATACTTTATGAAAACAGATAATGCTAAGAAGATATTTTAGCATATTTTTTTTTGGTCTGGAAAAGTGGCAGTGGTTTTATAATCTTTTTTTTTGCTATTATTAATGTACAGTTACATGAGCAATATTATGGTTACTAGACTCCCCCTATTATCAAGTCCTCACCACATACCCATTACAGTCACTGTGCATCACTGTAGAAAGATGCTATAGAATCACTACCTACTTCTCTTCTCTGTTATACTGTGTTCCCCGTATCCCCCCCTTCATTATGTGTACTAATCGTAAAACCCCTTTTTCCCCCTTATCCCTCCTTTCCCACCCATCTTCACCAGTTCCTTTCCCTGTGGTAACTGTTAGTCAGTTCTTGGGTTCTGTGAGTCTGCTGCTGTTTTGTTCCTTCAGTTTTTGCTTTGTTCTTATACTCCACAGATGAGTGAAATCATTTGATACTTGCCTTTCTCTGCCTGGCTTACTTCACTGAGCATAATACCCTCTAGCTCCATCCATGTTGTTGCAAATGGTAGGATTTGTTTTCTTCTTATGGATGAATAATATTCCATGTGTATATGTACCACATCTTCTTTATCCATTCACCTACTGATGGACACTTAGGTTGCTTCCATTTCTTGGCTATTGTAAATAGTGCTGCGATAAACATAAGGGTGTATCTGTCTTTTTCAAACTGTGCTGCTGCATTCTTAGGGTACATTCCTAGGAGTGGAATTCCTGCGTCAAATGGTATTTCTGTTTTGAGTTTTTTGAGGAACCTCCATACTGCTTTCCACAATAGTTGAACTAATTTACATTCCCACCAGCAGTATAGGAGTGTTCCCCTTTCTCCACATTCTTGCCAACATTTGTTGTTGTTTGTCTTTTGAATGTTGGCCATCCTCACTGGTGTGAGGTGATATCGCATTGTAGTTTTAATTTGCATTTCTCTAATGATTAGCAATGTGGAGCATCTTTTCATGTGCTTGCTGGCCATCTGAATTTCTTCTTTGGAGAAGTGTCTGTTCAGCTCCTCTGCCCATTTTTTAATTGGCCTAAGGATTCCTTTTTGTTCTATTGATGGTGTCCTTTGCAGTACAAGAGATTTTTAGTTTGATATAGTCCCACTTGTTCATTTTTGCTTTTGTTTCTCTTGCCCAGGGAGATATGTTCATGAAGAAGTTGCTGATGTTTATGTCCAAGAGATTTTTGCCTATGTTTTTTTCTAAGAGTTTTATGGTTTCATGTCTTACATTCAGGTCTTTGATCCATTTTGAGTCTACTTTTGTGTATGGGGTTAGACAATGATCCAGTTTCATTCTCTTACATGTAGCTGTCCAGTTTTGCCAACACCAGCTGTTGAAGAGGCTGTCATTTTCCCATTGTATATCCATGGCTCCTTTATCGTATATTAATTGACCATATATGCTTGGGTTTATATCTGAGCTCTGTTCCATTGGTCTATGGGTCTGTTCTTGTGTCAGTACCAAATTGTCTTGATTATTGTGGCTTTGTAGTAGAGCTTGAAGTCAGGAAGTGTAATTCCCCCAACTTTATTCTTCCTTCTCAGGATTGCTTTGGCTATTTGGGATCTTTTGTGGTTCCACATGAATTTTAGATCTGTTCTAGTTCACTGAAGAATGCTGTTGGTATTTTGATAGGAATTTCATTGAATCTGTAGATTGATTTAGGAAGGATGGCCATTTTGACAATATTAATTCTTCCTATCCAAGAGCAAGGGATGTGTTTCCATTTATTGGTTTCTTCGTTAATTTCTCTCGAGTGTCTTGTATTTTTCAGTGTATAAGTCTTTCACTTACTTGGTTAGGTTTATTCCTAGGTATTTTATTATTTTTGATGTAATTGTGAATGGAATTGTTTTCCTGATTTCTCTTTCTGCTAATTCATTGTTAGTACATAGGAATGCCACAGATTACTGCATATTAATTTTGTATCCTAAAACTTTGCAAAATTCAGATATTAGATCTAGTAGTTTTGGAGTGGCTTCTTTAGGGTTTTTTTAAGTACAATATCATGTCATCTGCAAACAGGGACAGTTTGACTTCTTCCTTCCAATCTGGATGCCTTTTATTTCTTTGTGTTGTCTGATTGCCATGGCTAGGACCTCTAGAATTGTGTTGAATAAAAGTGGGTAGAATGGGCATCCTTGTCTTATTCCCAGTCTTAAAGGAAAAGCTTTCAACGTCTCACTGTTAAGTATAATTTTGGCTGTGGGTTTGCAAAACATGGCCTTTATTATGTTGAAATACTTGCCCTCTATACTCCTTTTGTTGAGAGTTTTTATCATGAATAGATGTTGATTTTGTCAAATGCTTTTTCAGCATCTATGGAGATGATCATGTGGTTTTTGTCCTTCTTTTTGATGATGTAGTGGACGATGTTGATGGATTTTCAAATATTGTACCATCCTTACATCCCTGGGATGAATCCCACTTGATCATTATGGATGATATTTTTGATGTATTTTTGAATTCAGTTTGCTTGTATTTTGCTGAGTATTTTTACATCCATGTTCATACCTTTGTGATCTGAGAAGCTATTTGGTACTGTTGCAATATTTTTAAATTTACTGAGGCTCTTTTTGTGGCCTAGAATATGATCTATTCTTGAAAATGTTCCACGTGCAATTGAGAAGAATGTGTATCCTGTTACTTTTGGATGGAGGGTTCTGTAGATATCCGTTAGGTCCATCTGTTCTAATATGTTGTTCAGTGCCTCTGTCTCTTTACTTATTTTCTGTCTGGTTGATCTGTCCTTTGGAGTGAGTGGTGTGTTGGAGTCTCCTAAAATGAATGCATTGCATTCTATTTCCTCCTTTAATTCTGTTAGTATTTGTTTCACATATGTAGGTGATCCTGTGTTGGGTGTATAGATATTTATAATAGTTATATCGTCTTGTTGGACAGACCCCTTTATCATTATATAATGTACTTCTTTGTCTCTTGTGACTTTCTTTGTTTTGAAGTCTATTTTGTCTAATACAAGTACTGCAACTCCTGCTTTTTTCTCCTTATTAGTTGCATGAAATATCTTTTTCCATCCCTTTAGTTTCAGTCTGTGTATGTCTTTGGGTTTGAAGTGAGTCTCTTGTGGGCAGCATATAGATGGGTCTTGTTTTTTATCCATTCGGTGACAGTATTTTGATTGGTGCATTCAGACCATTTACATTTAGGGTAAATATTGATAGGTAAGTACTTATTGCCATTGCAGTCTTTGATTTGCAGGTAGCAAAGGTTCAAGGGTAATTCCCTTACTATCAAACAGTCTAATTTAACTCACTTCATATTCTATTACAAACTCAACCTAAACCTTCTTTTTTTTCCCTCCTTTTTCTTCCTCCTCCATTCTTTATATGTTATGAATCATATTCTGTACTCTTTGTCTATCCCTTGGGTGACATCTATTTAGCCTTAGGAATACTTCCATCTATAGGAGTCCCTCCAAAATGCACTGTAGAGGTGGTTTGTGGGAGGTAAATTCTCTCAACTTTTGCTTATCTGAAAATTGTTTAATCCCTCCTTCAAATTTAAATGATAACCTTGCTGGATAAAATATTCTTGGATCAAGGCCCTTCTGCTTCATTACATTAAATATATCATGCCACTCCCTTCTGGCCTGTAAGGTTTCTGTTGAGAAGTCTGATGATAGCCTGATGGGTTTTCCTTTGTATGTGATCTTTTTTCTCTCTCTAGTTGCTTTTAAATGTCTGTCTTTATCCTTGATCTTTGCCATTTTAATTATTATATGTCTTGATGTTGTCTCCCTTGGGTCCCTTTTTTGGGAGATCTGTGCACCTCCATGGCTTGAGAGACTATCTCCTTCCCCAGATTGGGGAAGTTTTCAGTAATTACCTCCTCAATAACATTTTCTATCCTTTTTTCTCTCTCTTCTTCTTCTGATACTCCTATAATGCAAATATTGTTCCATTTGGATTGGTCACACAGTTCTCTCAATATTCTTTCATTCTTAGTGATTCTTTTTTGTCTCTGTGCCTCAGCTTCTTTTTATTCCTCTTCTCTAATTTCTATTCCTTTTACCATCTCTTCTACTACATCTAATCTGCTTTATATCCCTCCATTGTATGTTTCATTTCAGATATGGAATTTCTCTTTTTTTTTTTTTTGCATCTAGTTGATATGTTTCTTTTTTTCTTTTTTTTTAATATAATTTATTTTTATTATCATTAATTTACAATTACATGTGCAATATTACGATTATTAAACTACCCCTTCATCAGGTCCCCCCCACCAACCCCATTACAGTCACTGTCCATCAGCGTAGTGAGATGCTATAGAATCACTACTTGTCTTCTCTGAGTTGTACTGCCCTCCCCGTGCCCCCCAACATTACATCTGCTAATCGTAATGCCCCTTTTTCCCTCTTATCCCTCCCTTCCCGCCCATTTTCCCCAGTCCCTTTCCCTTTGGTAACTATTAGTCCGTTCTTGGGTTCTGTGAGTCTGCTGCTGTTTTGTTCCTTCAGTTTTTTTCTTTGTTCTTATACTCCACATATGAGTGAAATCATTTGATACTTGTCTTTTTCGACGGCTTATTTCACTGAGCATAATACCCTCTAGCTCCATCCATGTTATTTGCAAATGGTAGGATTTGTTTTCTTGCTATGGCTGCATATTCCATTGTGTATATGTACCACATCTTCTTTATCCATTCATCTACTGATGGACACTTAGAGTTGCTTCCATTTCTTGGCTATTGTAAATAGTGCCT
>JAVSCE010016140.1:0-16708 GCA_032199065.1 Smutsia gigantea
GTGTTCTGGGAAGTTCTAGAACCAGGTGAGCCGTTTGCCAGAGGGTCCCAGTGCTGGGCTCATTTCCTCCTACATGGGAACTGGACATGTGGGAAAAGTGGAGTGGATCTGATGTGCTAGACTGTGGGAGGCCTTGTCCTCGGCCCACATAGGCTTCTCTGGGACGGGGAGGTCCACTCTTGTGCTTTTCACTTGTATTTTATTTTGAGGCATATACGCTTCTTGCTTGAGTGGTGTTGTACTGGTTCCTTGCCCAGCTGGACGTAGGATTGACTTCCGTAGTGGGTCCACCTGGGGGATGGGAGGTGCGATCTCTCGTGAGGTCCATGGTATGGTTGGGCAAATTCACAGCTGCTCTGAGGTCAGGCCTGATGGCTGGTGAGAGCCTGAGAGTAACTGGATCAAACAGAGACCAGGCTGGGGCTGGGATATTTGCCTGTGACTATCAATATGGCTGTCCAGCGGTCTCCAGAATTGGTTGGCTTGCTAATGACGCTGGACAAAGGAACAGCTCATTTGCATAATGCTTTCATATGCGTCAACTAGATTTTGGTTTTCAGAAGATACCAGTAAGTAGGTCATGTCAGGTGGTTCTCTCCCCCGTTTCATACATGAGAAAATGGAGATTTATTTAAGATCACGAAGTAGTTGAAAGTCAGCTACTCTCTCAAGTCTGGATGAGTACAGGAAATACCGTACTGGATGAGGAGGCCAGGGTGAGGACACAGGCCAAGCAAATCAGACCTTTAGTGAGCAAAATCCAAGGAGAGGGAAGGGCCAACTCAGCAGTGAACGAAGACAGAGGCAGGCTTCATGGTTGGGGCTGGTCTTGTTCACTGCTGTGTCACTAGCCCTGGACAGGGCCTGGCCATAATGGGTTCTCAATGAGTGTTTGCTGAGAACATGAAAGAATTTCTTACAGCATGGGGGAATCATCTCACTCACTTTCTCAACACCTTCCAGAAACTTTTCCTTTCCTATGTGATCTGTTCTTCTTTCCCCTCTGAGTGACAATGCTCACCCCAGGAGTGGGATGGTGTCCGAACAGTAGTACCCTTGAGAAAACCCGTCTGGTTCTCCTCGTACCCCCAGGTGATGGGACTTGGGATGGTTCTGGATTTTGATCTGGAAGAATGTCCTTGTAACCTGCTTATTTTGACATCTGGGAAGAGTGGGTCCCAGAGAGGTTTTAGGAGCTGCCTGGGGCCCCAGCAAGAAGTAGCAGAGCTGGCCTTGAACCTGCACCTTCACTGCAGTGCTTTCTCTGCAGGGTTCAACTTCCACCCTAGATCTCAGTGGCGACCTTGGACATCTTTTGAGATTTCAGTCTCTCTGGTTTCTGCCACTTGGAGCTGAACAGGAGAACTCTTCAATGCAGAAAGATGGTGCGAGTGTCTCTGTCCAAATTAAAACTTATGGCTGTTTGCTCAAGCCTCTAGTAGCTCTCAGGTTAGGATCTCCCAAGGATTTTTCTTTTGAGAGTTTGTTTTTCTCCCTTTCCCTCCACCTCCCTTGTCTCTATCCATTTTGTTTTGAGCTCCCCAAGGCCGCCTGGGCAGAAACAGGTGGAGGGAAGCTGGTAGAGTATCTGAGTGTGGAGCCCACTTCTCAGACACTTTTTGGGTCAGTGTGGGTGGTTGTGGTCCAGATTGGTTGGCCTTGTCGTCTGAGTTCTACAGGCCACACCCTGCCCTGCCTCTCCCCAGGGGCAAGGGGCTGGCCACCTGGCACTTGCAAGTATGGTTCTGTGTGTTCCTGTGAATAGAGGAGAAAATGAAAATGCCACCTGATGATATGCATATGCTCTGTGACCGTTTCAAAGCCTAGTTCTGTTTGTGATCTCATTTGAGCCAATGAGAGGTGGATTGCTACTTAACAGGCATCTCTGTGGAGGCCCTGTGCTGGGTACCTTCCCATACATTAGTTCATCTAATCTTCACAATTATGCAGGGGATAATATCTGTCTTAATAAATAAGGACACAGAGACTTTGTTCTGGGTTAAGTTCTGTTTATCTGTTCATTCAATGGATAGTTAATGAGCAGCTGCTATGGACTGGGCCCTACTCTAAACTTGGCCTTAGTGGAAGAGACTGTTAGGAACAAGACAAGGTCCCTGCTCTCATAGAGCTGAGACTGTGGGCATGGGTGCTCCCTATTAAGGTGTATGTTGTGTTGCTCTGGGTGGGAGGTGGATTATGGGAGCGGGTACTGGAGGCTGGAGGAGAGAGAGAGGATTTTAGCCCATTGTACTCAAATGCTTTATATTGCACCATGGTACCACCCTTCTCCTTGTTTGTCCTCCCCCACCCCTAATACAGATTATTAACCCAGTTTGCATATATGTTAATGTAGGCTCAGAGAGGCTGGATAACTTGTCCATGCTTGCACAGGAGATGAGCTGGAGTTTGAACAGACTCTAGGTTGAGTTCTGTTGTCTTATGCTGCCTACCTGTGAATAATGTGGCTTTTTTCCCTCCTTTTTACTACAATTTTAAAAATTGAGATTATTGATATATAACATATTTTTAGGTGGACAACATTAAGGTTTCTTTGTAAAAATAAAAATCCATTTGCAGAAGAATACTCAGTTATTCTGTTAACCTTTTGGTGAACTCAAACACATTTGAAATATTCAAAGTCGCTAGTAAGTCAAGGTGCAGTCCTGTGTCTCATCTTGTAATTTCTGTGGTCTGAAGGCCCTGGGGAGTCTGTCTGTAGGCATTGGGTTGACCAAGTCTCACAATCATGTTCTAGTTAAAATTGGGGTAGAAAGCTCTTAAAGCCCTCACATTTGTTGCCAACATTAACCTATATTAATTTTTAATCCCTGCTCAAACTTTTAGAATACAGAAGTCTGGAAATTCCAAGTTGAGCCACTAGTGACTTCCTGCCACACATGAGTGTGAGTGTGGCGTTGGATCGGGGAGGATGACGTGGCCTCAGGGCAGATGTCTTGGTGGTTCTCCTTAAAAACAGAAGTCCCACTGCACATGCAGCCCTTGCCCCTTCTGGGGCTTGTGTCGGGTCTGTGAGCTTTCTTGGTTGGTTATTATCAATGATACTTGGCTCTGGTTGTTAAGGGCTTCCTTGGGGGAATGCCTTGTAGTGAGTGGGCATTTGAGGGGCCTGTTTGAGGCCCCTGAATGTTGCAGTCTCAGTTGTTGTCACAGTATTTAAAGGACAGATGGCAGGGGGATGTGGTTAAGTCAGCTGCTCTTTCCTTTGGAGTCTGCAGAAGAACCCCCTAGCCATCTTCTTTGACAGTATTTGCTCTTTGCCACTAAATGCTGACCTGGGAGTGCTCTGGCACCTGGGCGCTCCTCCTTCCTGCCTTTGCTCCGTGAGTCGTTGCCTCTATCCAGGACGCCTTTGGGGGTGCAGGACCCCAAGAAACTCTGCTCAGCTATTGGTGTCTCTTCTCAGAGTGCCCGGCGCTGCCCCGGACCTCAGCCGTCCCAGCGCTCCGCCTTACATTTGGAAGACTCATCTCTGTGCCTGATGGTTGCTCAGACCGGGGCTCCACAGCTCACGGCGGTGACGGTGTTAAGTGTTAATCGTCGAGGAGATGTCCCAGCTTTGCTGATTAGTCTCTCGTGTATTTTGTGTTTGGGATGTGCAGGGGACTGGAGCACTCCAAACTGTTTGTGTACATAACCTCACATTGTTTTCACCAGTCTTGGGAGGCAGGCATTTTTATTATCTCTGTTTTATAGCTGAAGAAACAGAGGCTTGGATAGGGCAAATCATTGTCTAAGCGCACACAACTGACGATGGAGGACTGAGCCCTCCCCAGAGGAGCACAGATCTACTTTGGAATAAACCTTCATTAACAGATAAACCTTCATTTACAGTCTTGAGGCAGGAGTTTTATTAAAGACACCCACAGCTTTTCCCTTGTAAGATTTCTGGTTATGGCAGGGCCCCTCAGCCTCAGCACTACTGACATTTGGGGCCAGATAATTCTTTGCTGTGGGAGCTGCCCTGTGTATTTAGGCTGCATAGCAGCATCTCTGGCCTCTGTCCACTAGCGGCCAGTAGCCCAGCTCTTCTATCCCATGCCCCACCTCACCTCGCCCAGCCGTGACCACCACAAACATGCCCAGGCATTGCCGTGCCCCTGGAGGACATGACTGCACCCGACTGAGAACCGCTGAGTTATGGCCACTGTTCATACCCTCAACCAGGATGTACCAAGGATGGAGAAGGGTAGAACATTTGAAATCAAGACTGTCTTAGAAACCTGAAACAGCTGCTTTAACTCCCGCCCTCTATGTGGGAAGGATGACAGACAAAGGGCTTTATGTGGGGAGAAGCTTTCATGATGAAATGTACACTACACTGCATGCCTCCTGGGTGCCTCATTATAGAGTCCCCTTAACATAGTTTGTTGTTATGGACTGGAAACTTCTGGGGGAAAAAATCACAGTGTTTGATTTATTGAAGTTTTGTGGTTGAAAGCACTTTTTGTTGAAAAGAACCTGATGAAAATGAGAAGGGCCCCCTTGGAGTCTCTGACAAGTAGGGAATATGCGGTGGGCAGAACATTCCTGGGCCGCCTTCAACGCCCCTGGTGAACCTGCTTTTCAGGTTTCATAGCTGCTCCAGTCAGATGGCTTGAGAAACGTGTTTTGTGGAATGTGTACGGAAGCCCCAGTGAGTTTGTTTTCATACACATGGCTGGTAAACCTGTCATGTTTAGTCAGTTGCGGTTTCTTTTCCTTATTCTATAGATCTGTTTGTTCACACATACATCCCTCAGAGTGCTTAACTGCCTACAGTGTGCCCCTGAAGCCTCTGAGCATTCATTTGGATACTTCATTGAACATTAGAACAGGTAATTTGTCGAGATGACTTACACTGAGAAAATCCAATTTATAAAAACCTCAAATAGAACAGTAAAGTTAGGGAAATTTTTATTTCCCCTAAATAATATAATCAGATTAAAAACCTATTTCTTGGATTATGTGAAACAGAGTTCCCTCCTGTTATGTTATAAAGAGGCTTCAATTTACAATATCCCCTTACAAGCCCTTTTTCAGCCATTTGTCTAAGCCGAGGTGCAGTGTGCCCCTTTCTAAAGGCAGCCTTTGTGAGTAGACATGCTAGTGGTTTTATGTTTGATACCACTCATGAGAGTGGCTAGTTTTCAGGTAATGGCTTACTTGTCAGTCCTGGTAACTCTCACAGAGGAGTTTGGTGAAAGTGCCTGGTACATATTTCTGTCTTCTTGGGGTACTAATATAGCTCCTTCAGGGGTGACAGTTAATTAACTGATGACATCTTTTTATCCCATAATATCTATTTTTATTTCCAGGGCTCAACTTCCCCCTCCAGTGATAAAAGTAATAACAATATTAGCTACCATCCAGAGTTCCTGCTATTATTATTAGTGTTGCTAACCAGGAGAAGTTAAATATCCAGCACAGGGTCACATAGCAGGTGAATGGTAGAGCTGGGATTCCAACCTTCACTTACCCAGATGGCTGGCGTTCCTGCCTCTGATGGTCATTGTAGATGCAGAGCCAGGGAAATGAAGGAAAGTTTAAAGAAGATATAGAAATCCCTCAGTCTGTTACCTAGACATCAACATTGTTAACGTTTTACTGTATTTACTTATGACTTCATCCCCCAGAATACACATATTACAAAAGTGATCATATTACATATATAATTTTTTGTGTCTCGTCTGCCTCACTTAATGTCTTGCACTATTCCATTGATACTTTTTCTTTCAAAGTGTCATTTGTTAACTGCATGATATTCTAGCACCCATTGTAACATATTTCGTTGCATGATTGAGCATTTGGTTGTTTCAGTATCATAAAGGGCGGCACTGTAGTGTCGCTCTGCTCTGGATGCTTGTGTTGTGAGCCTCGGCTGTGCCTGTGTGTGCACACACTGACTCACAGCATCAAGGACGTGTGATGGGCCACTGGGATTCAGGCTTGAGCTGGAAGATTCTTACGTTTGACTTCTCGGCTAGGCTGCTTGTGATTTTCTTTCTTTTTTTTTTCCTTTTTTATTTTTGGTTTAGAGGAAGTCCATTGAGCATCTCCCCCCATCCCATGACATAAGGAAATGGTGTTTCTGATGGTTGTGTTCATCTATAAATGTGGAAAGATCTGCTCCTGGTTTTCAGAGACATTTTCCAGTTCACTGTGAGGTGGGTCTCAACTGGGTGGCCGGACTCATTCTGTGAATGATAATGAAGCCACTGAGCACTGACCATGAGCCAATCACTGACCTTACTTCTTGGCAAAGCTACTTTCATTTACTCTTCATATCAGCCCCATGAGAGAGATGCAGTATCATTCCTGTCTTACAAGGGAGGAGACTGAGGCACATGCCAGGGGCTGGATTTAAGGGCATACTCATACCTGGTCTCCTCTGCCAACTTGTGCCTCTTATGCTGTGCAGGCCTGGGTTCTGCCCGTGGTGTTCTCTGTATTCACAACTGGGGACTGCTTTGCCCCCCGTGGGACATTTGGCAATATCAGGAGATATTTTTGATGTCATGAAGGGAGGGCAGAGGATTCTAAGGGTGCTCTTGGCATCTACTGCATAGAGGCCAGGAATGCTGAAAAAGTGCACAATGCACAGGACAGCTTGCCATTCAATGAATTATTGAGTCCCAGATGACAGCAGTGTGGAGATGGAGAAGTCCTGCTGTGAGGGGAGATAGTGAAGAAAACAGGCTTCTGGGGAGCAGCCAGTAGGGAGTGGAAGAAAGTGGGCTTGGAAGTAAGGAAGACCTCTTTCTACTTTTGTCATCTTAGACAAATTGCATAAACTAACAAATTGCATAAACTTTCTGAGGCTCAGTTTCCTCATATGAAAATCAGGAAATGATGCTACTCTGGTATTTCCAAGATGGGTTCAGGAGTCAGACATCCTGGGCTTGAATTCTAGCTCCCTTTATGACTTTGAGCAAGTCACTTTAACTTTGCAAAGCTTCAGTTTTCTTGTTTGTTAGGTGGGCGGACAACAGTCATACCAGAATGTGCTGATGAGAATGAAAGGCATGACATACAAGCTGGGACATCGAGAGCATTCAGTGAATGTGAGCGCCTTGACAGCAATGACAGTGGTGATGGTGACACTTAGCCTAGTGTGAAGGTGGAGTGGCTGTGTGTCCTGAGATCAGACTTGCCTCCTGTTCTGTGCACTCCCTCTAGTGTCTATAATTGCCTGTGGGTTTGCCCCTGGATTCCATTAGGTTGGGGCTGAATTTCAAAAGACATGAGATAGCACATCTAAAGTGGTGCTAGCTTAGAGTTTATTCTTGGTCTGTGACGTAACGGATTCATGACTCAGCTGTGCACTTGGAGCAGAGATGGATGATTTTCAGGGTCTTGAAATGTGGGAGTATGGCTCCCTTGGGACAGACACTTGCCTTTCTCTCATCAATCAAGACCTTTTCCCTCCGGGGACTTGAGGAGATGCTGGGCATCCTGTGAGCCCATGGGTCGCCTCACTCATCCTGGCTTTAGCCTGGAATGGAGGTCTTCACCATTCCAGCCCTTAGGTTAGTGCCGGAGTGGTGACCACAAGGTCCCCTAGCACCTGTACCCTGCTTGACACAGGCTTGTGTCCTCTGAGTGGTGGAGGGGCCCCTGAGGCCAGGTGAGGCTGGAGATCTCATTGTCTGCCTCCCTTTGGTGATACTCTGGTGGAGGGACTTGATCAGCGGGAGCCCAGATCTTAAAGGCTGGGACAGATGGTTCAGAGTGAGGAGAACAGCCTGGGAGAGCATCGTGCAGGCTTGCCCAAGAGGCTGGCTCCACAGTACTGTCATCAGTGAAATGTCCTTCGTGCATCCCCAGGTAGCAGGGCAGTGGTACCAGCAATAAAGACTTGGCAGAATTGTAGAAACTAGTGATGGCCGAGCAGCTCTGCCATCTTGTACCAACTTACTCTATGCAATGCTTATTTTACTCAGTGTGTGGGCACCAGTCTACAGGGGTCCGGCAGCCACATAAGTGAGGGGGCATTGGGGTTGAGTTGAAGGGATTAGGCCTCTAGAAGGTGGCTGCTGCCCAGCGCCAGCCCTTGTCAGTGAGGATGCGGCCCAGGGTTGCCAGGCCTTCTGACTTTTTTCCCTCAAGAAAAGCAGGAAATTTTCTCTTTTAGAAACCCCCTAGAATAGTGTCTGGCATGTGGCAGGCACTCAGCAGATGTCCCTTCAGACTGGTCAGGACTTGTGTTTATGAACTGTGACAGTGGGCTGCATTTTTGCCTGGCTGATTGCCTGTAAGCATGGAACTTCTGATACAACAGTGATTCTTGGAGTCTGAGAGACCCTGAATCTCTTACCAGATTTCTGGGGTTAACCCATAGTCAGCCCCTTGCTTTTCTTTCTTGGCCTTGTTCCCTCCCCCTCCTCCCCTTACCAGTGTGACAGTCACATCCCCTCTAGAATGTCTCTGATAAATTCTGGCCTTGGGAGGTGTGAGGGCTTGTCCTGTAACTGACATGCGAAGGACAGCGCCCCCTATCCCAGATCTTTGGTGGGCCCTGAGGATCTGTGCTTCTAGGTGGGTTGGCTTCCAGGGCACGCTGATGGATGCCCCTCCTGCCATTCAACATGTGGGCCTGGGGGCATGACGGTCAGTCCCACCTGTAGGCCTCAGGGTCAGGGGATGAAGGTAGGTCCCAGAGTCAAGTCCGTAAAAGACCACCGGGACCAGTGTACTGATCTCAGGGTCCTGGGTCAGCTCGGCTAGCGGTAGGAATAATAAGTGTTGAAGACGCCATGCATTTTCAGTCCAAGGCACTCTGATCCTTTTCCAGGCATTGGGAGAATGTTTTTCCAGCTCGGTTACTTGCTGGCATGCATAAGTCAACATACAAGGTGTTTTCGGAGGGCTGGAGCTGGATGTTGACTTTTGCTCCCGGGGATGTGTTCTGGGGAGGAAGTGGGTTTTCAGGTTGTGGTGGGTATAGGATGTGGTCTGGGGTGATTAGTATCATGCACTGTGGATGAAGTTAACAAGAATTAGGGAGCCTTTTTTCCCTTTTGTACTTTTGGGCAAGGGTTCTCAAAAGGAGCTTTGTGTATCAGGGAGGTGCCCTTGATTCTGCATGTAGTTTAATCTCGTATAGAAGTTAGAAGCACACTCCTTGCTTTATTTTATGCAGCAACCATGTTTCTAGCATGTAACTTGTGAGACCAGAGTTCAGTTTCTGATTATGACTCTTAGTTATATGAGCTTTAGCCAGTATACTTATAACTTTGCTCCCAAGTTTCAGATTCCTGAGGGAAAAATGGGTACAGAACTCATTGATTGTTGATAAGGTTTTAGTGAATTATTGCACATAAAGCACTGAGTGTATCTTGGCACAAAGTATTTAGTAATGGTAGTTATTTTCCTAATTATCAGAGAGGCAGCTTGGTGTGGTAATAATGACAATAATGGTAATGGGGGACAGTTACTGCCTGCTCACTTGGCATCAGTTAATCCTCACGATAACACAGCAGGGTAGGTGCTGTCATGGTCTCTGTTGTACAGATAATAAAATTCAGGCACAGAGCGGTTAACTTGCCCAAAGTCACCCAGCTCATAAATGTGAAAAGAACATAGACTTCAGAATCAGAAGACCTGGGTGGTATGCCTGCATGTCACCCCCTGGTGGTGTGGCTTGCTGCGGAGTCCTCGACTCTCTGTGTTGCCTTCTCAGCTGTGCACGGTGCTCACCTCCCTCCCACACCCCACTTCGTTGCTTGGTGTGCTGCTTAATAATAGCAGCTTAGGAGTTATTTGCTGATTAACTGATGATGTGAGGGGGTTATTGTGAGGTTCCAGTGAACTGTAAAACTCTGGACAAAAGCTGTTTATTTTAAATACCCTGAGGTGCTTATTGTTGAGGTTTAGACGGCATGCCTGCTTTTCAGATTTTTGGACCTCTTAAGAGATAGGCACAGAGTAAAGAAGGCAAAGATCAAAACATCACCTTCCTTCTGATGAAAGCTCCGTTGGAGGGTGTGGGCTTCCTGGTAGGAACCTGGTACCAGACAGATGTACCCCCTCTTGAGCACCCAGAGAGCTCCTAAGATGGGGTGGTGGGGTGGTGGGGTGGTGGCGGCAGCCGCGGCCCCGGGAAGGGTTCTGTGTGGCAGAGCTGCCTGCCAGCGAGAGAATTCCCTTCTGTGTGCGGGGAGAGCTGGGTGGAGAGGCTGATGGAAGCCAATGGATTTGAAGAAAAATCTGTCTTTTTGGAAACCAGAAATAGGGAAGAAGCATACTGGCCATAATGCTATCTGAAGAAATATTTCCTTCCCCCACCAAACGCCCAAGAAACAAAAGCCCACCACCATGAATAGTTCTATGTAGTTTCCCCTGGCACAGTTCATGGCTGCTTGACACTTGCTCATCCTGACTCCTGTCCCTCAAACCCCGGGAGGACACCCTAGCTGTCCACCTGCCAGTCTGTGAGCTCCACCCTCAAAGCAGATCCAGAATCTGGTCACTTTATACCTCCCCAGCTGCCGTGCTGGCCCAAACAACCATGCTCCCTCACCTGCATCATTGCAGGGGCCTCCTCACTGGTCTCCCCACTCAGACTCAGTTTGCTTTTCTCCAGTCTGTTCTCAACAAGACAGCCAGAAGGATCGTTTCTGGAAATTGAAGTCAGATCATGTTCTTCCTCTGCTCCAAACCCTGCACAGATTCCCTGTTTCATACAGAGGGAAAAGGCAAGGTCTTCACAGAGGTCTGCCCCACTAGCTCCCTGACCCCACCACCTCCCCTTCCGCCTTCAGCTCTGCCCCCCGGCACAGCCACACACCTGCCTCAGTGCTTTGCATTGGCGGTACTTTCTGCTCAGAGTACCCTCCCTCCAAATACTGTACCATGTTCTCCCTCCCTCCAGCTTCCAAAGAGGCCTGCCCTGAACCCCATTATGGCAGCCACTCCCAGCACTCCTGAGCTCCCCTGACTCTGCCTTTTACCTATGGCACTTGACCACCTCCAAGACACTGCATTTTGTCCCTCCCTGAATGAGAATGTAGGCTCCGTGAGGCCTCCCATCTGCTTGTTGATCGATGCCCTCCCCAGCCTCCAGGGCAGTACGGAGTATGGCCTTGTAACAGTGCTGGCGATTGTGCCATGTGCACGTGGCATAGAGCAGGAGCAAGACACACACGCTGCCCCACAGGCCCCAGGCCTCCTGGCTGGTAACGGTAGCGTAACCTGCACAGCTCTCACTGTATGCTGGGCACTGCACCAAGCGCATCCTCACGACCGCCCGACTAGGCAGCAGTTGTTACCACCTCCACTTACAGGTGAGGACACTGAGGCAAAGAAAGGATAAGTGTTGACCCAAGGTGACAAATCCAGCTTTAGCCCAGACGTCGGGTACAGGAGTCTGTGCTGTTAACCATTGCACCTTTGGCCTCCACTAACCTAAACCAAAATCTCAGCAAGAACCTAGTTTTGATTGAGGCTGTAGAAGAGCTTTGCACATGGTTAATGAGGTGTTCTGTGCTCTGGGAAGCCTCTGTTGCATGGTTTGTAAAGTGAAGACACCTGGTAAATGGAAAGATTGCCCCCAAATTAGCTTGCCTTTTGGGTGGACTGTAATACATCAGGCTTTCAAAAGTGGAGAGATACCTTTCTTTTTTTCCTCTCTAGGTCTGGGAAATACATTTTTACCTTTAGTAAAATTTAAAATGAACAGGTCCTAGGGTAACTGAGAATTCAAGAGGTAGATTAATGAAACAACATTTGAATGCAATTTTATCTTACGAAAAACATTTTTGAGAAGACCTGTTTGTAACCAGGAAGCAAGCTTCCTGAAAACTCTCTTTTCCATTAAAGTGTGTAAGGTGTACTGTAAACAAAGATTGAGTTCCTGTGAGCTGCTTTTTCATAACTTATAGAAGCTATTTTTTTTTAAAAGGATCCAAACTCATGTTGCCACACAAACAGCAAAATAAACCGGTATGTTCCAAGAGTAAACAT
This sequence comes from Smutsia gigantea, assembly GCA_032199065.1. Taxonomy (NCBI): domain Eukaryota; kingdom Metazoa; phylum Chordata; class Mammalia; order Pholidota; family Manidae; genus Smutsia; species Smutsia gigantea. The sequence continues at coordinate 11,962 of JAVSCE010016140.1, forward strand.
TTGCTTTACCCACCCACCAAATTGGAAAAATGCAGGATTGAAGGAAAAGTCAGAAGCCAGGGAGGTAATGTCAGATTCCTTTAGGGGTACCTCTTTATTTCAGTTAAGTCTGGAAGAAGTTCTTAAGTCTTTTAATGTTTGGAATAGAGCTACCACCTCAACACATTTGTTAGAAAAAGTATTATTGTAGATTCACTGGGCTCTGTATCCCCTGAGTGTTTGGGAGCTCCCAGCCCCTTCACAGGGTGGAAAGCTTCTACTCCGCCTCTCTTCCTCATCCCCCCTTTTCCAGAATCATGTAGGGCAAAGGAACCTTTGAGTTCTATGTAACCAGTGGCTTCTAAGGGAGCATTGAAGGGGCAGAGGCTGCTCACTGCTCGATCCACCCACAGGAGCCCTCCATGCAAGTGCTGCCACAGGTGCCTGGGCTCATCTGGCTCCGCCCTGGTGGGGACCCTGCTGGTTTCCTTCTCAGTTCCTAGTCTTCCAGTTTGCTTCCCGAGTCTCACTTGCACACAGGGGTGGCCACCTGACCGTATCCTGGTGAATGGTTGCATGTTGTCATCACTGGGCGGGACTGCTGGGAGAGTCTTGTACGGGGTATTTACTCTGGTTTACTCTTGGGCTGTGCCCCTCTGACTGGAATGTGTTTGGTCAGCGGTGCAGCCGCAATGCTGGTAATAGTAATAATAAATACTACGTGTGTCTGCGTGTCAAGAACTTTTCTGTGCGATTTTTGTTAACTCGTTTAAGATAGGTGATATAATCTCCATCGGATAGATGGGGAAACTGAGGCTGAGGAAGGACAGTGGGTCCTCCCAGGACCTCCTGCTAAGTGGCAGAGCTGGGACCCCGGCACCAGCATTTGTGCTGGCTACCTCTCCGTTAGGCCACCTCTCACAAAGGCTTAGGTCCTGTCTTGAAGAATGGGAGCAGGAAGGAGCTCTGAGCTGCTGTGAGCGTCCTGGGTGGCCTGCTTCTGGAGTCCTTGTTGTTTGAGAAAAATAAATTCCTTACTTGGTACCAAGGACTGAATCCTTCACAAAACTGATGGAAACACTCCCTGTTATGTTCCTCAGCCTTTATCTTGGCCTTCTCATCTGTAAAATGGGGGTAATAATGGCTCCAACTTACAGGTTGTTTAGAAAGTGCCTGGTATGTACTCCTGCACTGTTGTTACTGTTTTATCATCATCATCCACGGCACTGACAGAGAATTCAACAACTGTTGATTTCCTTCTGTATACCAAGTCAATGAATATGGAGACGGAACTACCTGCAAGGGTTTGGATAAAGTGCTGGAGGCCCATTGAGAAAAGGTATAAGCAAGCAGGCTGCTTTGTCCTCGGACAGCTTTGTTTCTGAAGCACTTTCTCATCTATTGTCCCATTTAATCACCTCCTCTTGCAACTGTGCTAAAAGGCACATCCCTAGGTACCAGCCTAGGGCTGAGATTTGTTCCAGGCCAGGTTGCATTTGTCTACACCTGGGTGGATGCAGAGCAATGGATTGGCATGAATTCCAGGCTGCTAGCCAGGCAGAAATAGGAGCCAGGTAAAAGCAGGTATACAGGCATGAATGAGGGCATGGGGGAATGTCTTAGATGTCATTTCAGTTGTAAAAACCAAAGAAATGGTTCCTTTATTTAAAAATCCAACTTTGGGAAAGTTAACCCCACAAGGAGAGAGGTTTCTCTCTGTTTTTTGTCCAATGCTCTAAAATAGTGATTGGCACATAGTACATTGGTTGAAAGAGTGATGGAAGAAATGGGCCTTCCTTGCTCATTTCTCATTGAGAATTCTCATTTCACTATGCAGCTCCGTGTCCTGGATGAGCTGCCAGAGGGTGGCTGTTTGTGATCGCCTCACCAGTCTTTCCTGATGGAGGGAACTGCACATTTTTAAGCTACTTTTGCTCTGACTGATACACTTGGCTGCCTAACAAAAAGCCAGAGAAAAACTCAGATTTTTAGCAGCATTCAAAATGCTTGCCATTCCTCTTGGTTTGTGAAATCATGAGCTAGTTATTTCGAGTTCACATAAAGGTCAGAACTTGATCTGCAGGAAGGAGGTTCCCCTTGGTTTATGGTAATGAAACTTTTCCCCCCTTCTGTTTATTTTACCCAAAAGCTTCTGTTTTTCTCCCAAGCTAAAATCTGGCATTTGTTGTAGAAAGTTCTCGGCTTATGTGTGTTTTTTAAAAAGAGCTCATGTTTTGGCTTTAGTTTTGATTCTCCGTGATTTTTTTTACTGCCTTAAAAGTTGATTTTCTGCTTCTTGAAAGGCCAGTGCTGAGGCGGGCGCCTGAAGCTCACTTTCAGTTTTAGAGGGGACTAAGACACCGGTTTCCTAGGCTGCTTCCAGCTGGTGTTTCTTTCTGGTTTTAGTTGATAGATGGGATGGGGTCTCTTGAACATGGGCTCCTCTCCCTACCATTCCACCCCAGTTTTGTTTTTAAGGGCTGTGAGACAAGTAGGTCCTTTTCTCCTTCATGTGAAATTTTTTTGGGGTGGGGACAGGAGAGCAAAGGCCCTTGAGCCCTGGTCTTGTCAGAGCCCCTGCCCTGGGGAACTGGATGTCTCTTCCCTCAGGGATGGGTTAGTGCGAAAAGTGGGGAGGGGTGGACCTTGGGGGGAGGATCCTGTAGGGGCTGAACAGCAAACCGGAGCCTGGGCGGGGGCCAGCGGCAGTCACAGCTGCTGCTGCCAGGGCTTTGCCTGGTCAGTGAGGTTGCCCGAGCCCTTCCTGCTCCTCCAGGAGCCTCAGAATGTTTTGCTACAGAGCAAGGAGAGGGGAATAAACCCCACGAGTCAGCAAGGTTAAAAGAGGAGTGGGAGAAAGGGTTTCTCCTGGCTAGGTTTAGCCTTGCTTCTCCCAACAGGCTTGGTCGCTCAGCGCTTCCCACCGCTGCCACCCCTTAACACGTGTCCCTCCAGGGAGGAGGACCCCACACCCTACTCTGCACTCTTCTTGTCTTTGTTTTCTCACCCTTTTATACCCACTAGCTTTTCTCTATTGCACATATTTGCATTTATGAGTTCTGGAAACATCTGCAAGTCTTTTTTTAGTTTGGGAATTGTATAACTCTTCTTAGAGTTTAAAACTTTGTAAAACAAGTGCCTTTCAGTGATGCTGTGACCTGTTTGTATAGTACATTATAGATTACAAAGGGCTTTCATGCCTTATCTTACTTACAAACAATAACAATGGCAGGCACTTCCCTAGTGCTTAGTATGAGCCAGGCTCTGTTCTGAGAACTTTATTCATGCTAACTTCCTTCATACCACCCCTTGTGCTACTGTCACCCCTGTTGGAGGGAGAACTCTGTCACCCTCGACTGAGGGGAGAGCTCAGGCAGAGAAGCTAAATGATACTCCCTGGGCCACACATTTGCCAAACGGAGGGCTGGGACCTGAGCCCAGGCAGGTGAGCTCCAGAGCCCTGGCATTTAACCAGTATATCATTCTGGCTTTCATCTTAGCAAGCAGGGTTAGGACTTAACACTTTTATTTCTCAAAATGAAAAATCCCTCTCTTAAAAAAATTCAAAAGTAATACCACAGGGAAAACTTAAATGATGCTGATGTCTTGTGGGGAGTTTGGGTTCCTATGGCCAGGATCCTCACTGAACTTAAACCACTTGATGTTGTAACTGGCATATTGCTAGGCTACTGCTTCCACATCTTTAGGCAATAAGCTATTATTGTGCTATATAGAGAGCTCGGCCCAGTTCTTTGGGTGGAGGCAGAGATGCTGGTGCTCGACCTACCGCGGGGAGAACAAGCCGGGTAATAAACCCTTTCACCCCAAAGAACGTTCTGCTGTCATTTTCTTTGTTCGCATTGAATCCATAGCGAACTTGCCTGGGGCTGAAAGCCATTGGCAAGACAATTGACGAGAGTCGGCAGGGTTCATTGTTGACCAAGGGAAAAAACAAGCTGCCCTTATGGGAGGGGTGCTTCAGCGGGCTGTCCCTGTGAATGGGGAGACAGTGGATTGTCCCCCAGTGGGTATGTGGTCTGAGGTGGCTTGCCTCCTAGAGGACAGGGCCCCACCCCAGGACTGGAGGCAAGTGGAGATGACACCTGAGGCAGTAGGGGTGGCCCTTGGTATAGTAAGCAGATCCTTTGAGAAGCAGAGTGCCCGTGAGGCAGGGCAGACTGTGGGTTGGCTGCTTCTCACAGTATTAAAAAAGTCTACAGAGGAGATCCAAGAAATGGCGGCACGAGAATGCGAGCTGCAAACTTCTGTGGATTCCCTGAGGAGGGAAAAGGCATTGATGCGAGAGGAGATGGCACGAGAACATGAGCTGCACACTTTTGTGGATTCCCTGAAGAAAGAGATGGCATTGATACAAGACCACGGGCAGCAAGGTGCCATTGGAGATGAGACGGCAGTGCTGCCAGGTGTTCTGAAGGAGGAAGAGGCCATCAAGGAAAAAGACGAACTCCTGAGGGAAGCACAGGCGGAGGTGGTAGGAGAACATCAGCTGGGAAGCATTGAGCTGAAGGTAAAGAGACCTTCTGAAGACTGAGGTAGCATTGCTGCAAGGCACAGTAGAAAAGGTAAAGGTTGTAGCAGAGGAGGCACTCGGGGGAGGGGAGAGAAAGGTGCCATCAGGCCCAGAAATGGAAGAGCTGGAGAAAGATGAAGGGGTGATGCCGGAGGCACTGGCGCCTCCTGTATTGAAAGCATGCCCAGTGGTTGTAAAGAAAATAAAGACCCAGCAGCTGAAGGTTCCCCAAGGAGA